>JBBPBX010040592.1:5763-29293 GCA_038048925.1 Garcialebias charrua
CTACAAAATTATATTAAGGCTTTTTAAACCCTTGCCACACTCTAGCAATAGTCTAAACAATTTTTCTAAATGTAAACTCTCTAAAAGAGACAGCATGTTGTGATTTCAGCTCTCAGCCACGCCCACTCTGCATGGAGAGCAGCTGATCAGCTGATCTCCATGCAGAGCGAGAGCAGCTGATCTCCATGCAGAGCGAGAGCAGCTGATCAGCTGATCTCCATGCAGAGCGAGAGCAGCTGCAGGAGGAAGCTTCTCCCACAGCTGTGGGCAGCACACAGGTGCTAAATAATTTAAAATATTTATTTAAAAAAAAAAAAATCCATGCTGATCGTGCGGCTCATCCATCAATCAACCATTGTGTGTTTGAAAAAACGGGATTGAGTGATTCCGTGAGAAACTAACCGTTAAGTAGCGAGGGACTACTATATATTGAAATATTATTCATAATCATAATAATAAGGTATCCTCAAAGCAAATAATTAAACAACAAGAATACCATCACAATGGTTTAAAAGGATGTCAGGCTACTAAAACAAATGGAAGCCAACATAATGTCCTAATAAAGATAGAAATACAAACGTGTGTGTTTCTGTATGTGTCCTCACCGTGTGTGTGTCATTGATCTGAACAGTCACGTCTGTCATGTTGACCCACTGATGAGCGAACTGGACGTGACCGGTCACCTCCTCGACTGCACTTGCATACAGTTCCTGCAGGGGGCAGCAGCACAAACCCTGTCATGTTTTACAAGGAAAACTGATCCAAAGATTATAATTAATCTAAAAGTGAGATCCAGACATTCACAACCACCAAGTTAAAGCAAAACAAATGAGTTCAACATGTGGGGGACGTCATTTTAAAGTGTCGAGCAGGTAAAAACCAGGGTCCCCACATCCTGATGCATTCTCAATAATCCAGGTAGAAAAAATCTAAAAAAGTTAATTCTGGTCCTCTGGACATTAAAATAAATAAATAAATAAATAAATAAAAAGGTAGAAACATTTCGTTTTTCCTCTGAAAGACTTCCTCAGTCTGAGCTGCTGTATTCAGCTCAGTCTTATAAATAGCACCTTCTCACAGTGGATCAACCAGTTTGCTGATGACAGCTGAAACCAGCTGCTCACATGATCAAGGAGGACCATCAGCCTAACGATGGATCGTTAGCACCCTGATGGTTGTTTGCTATTCACAGAGGGCTGAGTGATACTAGCAATAACAGCATTGTAAGAGGGGGACAGTTGAACCCGGAGGCCTCCACCTCTGTTTAATGATGGACGGTTTCTTTTCACAAAGATGGCCTCCTTTACTCCTCTCTCAAACCATTGTTCCTCTCTATCAAGGATGTGAACATCTTCATCCCTGAAAGAGTGACCTCTGACCTGGAGATGAGTGTAGACCACAGAGTCCTGACCTGATGATGTTGATCTTCTGTGCTGGTCCATCCTTTTGGCCAGTGGCTGTTTAGTTTCCCAGACGTAAGACTGATCACCCTCCTGACACTGAACAGCATACACAATATTGAAGCGCTTTGGGGCCCCTCATAGGGGGCTGGAAAGCGCTATATAAGTAAGCTCCATTTACCATTTCTGTCTGGTCTACGGGACGTGTCGCACATCGATTACGTCATCAGAATGCTGCGTCTGTAGTCCCTGATGTTTATGAAGATTCTCAGTCATCCAGGACATGATTAAATCAAAAAGTCCAGTTGTTTCTGTATTGAACGTTTTTTGACTTTAGTCCCTGATGTTGCTGAAAGAACACAGCGCATGAAGTGGCAAGGAAAACGGGGAGTGGACTTCAGTCTGCTTAAACCTCTTCGAAAGGCTTCTACTCCAACTGGTATTAAAGTAGAACTTTTCAATGTACAATCACTATCCAATAAATCATGTCTAATTCATGATCACATTCTGGAGAAGAATTTGGACCTCATGTGCCTCACAGAGACTTGGCATCAACCAGATGTGTACAGTTCTCTGAATGAAGCTTGTCTCTCTGGATACAGTTATCTACAGAGAGCCCGCTGCACCGGCCGCGGTGGTGGTCTGGCGGTAATCTACCGCAGTAATTTAAAATTGTCACATCTGGCTTCTCAGGACTTTTCTTCTTTTGAAAGTTTGGCCTTCAACTTCAAAGCCCCACTCCTGATGAACGTTATATTGATTTATAGACCTCCCAAACCACATGTTTCATTTAACTCAGAGATGCATGACCTCCTCACTTTTTTCTGCACCTCCCCTGTGAAAAATATTTTTCTTGGCGATCTAAATATCCACATGGACAATTCTTCTTCACCTCTGGCAACAGATTTTAAGTCTCTTCTGGACTCTCTTAATCTCACTCAACACGTTGACGCCCCTACGCACAGCAGGGGGCATACTCTGGATTTGGTGATTACAGACACTGTACTCATCAATAACTTGTCTGTATATGACCTGGGTGTCTCAGATCACAGGGTCATCTCCCTGGAAGTGCCTTCAACTTCGCCTGCTTCTAACCCAAAACGACCTATCCAGTTCCGGGACTTTAAAAACATTTCCCCTGAGGTTCTGTCCGTTGATCTTCACGCCCTGACCGCTGTCAATCATTCATCTGCAAATGACTCTGTGGATTACTACAACCAATCTCTCCAAGAGTTTCTGGACCTACATGCTCCCTTGAAGACAAGACTGGTGTCTTTCTCCCGTTCAGCCCCTTGGTACACTGGTGAGCTGCGCAGGATGAAGGCAACTGGCCGTGCTATTGAGAGACGTGTAAAATCATCTGGTCTCTCGGTACATAAGCAAGCGTACAAAGAACATCAGAAAGCGTACGCCTATTCTCTTAAAGAAGCACGCCCAAGTATTATTCCAACATCATCAACACCTGCCCTGGAAACTCTAAACAGCTTTTCTCTACAATAACTCGTCTGCTTAATCCCATTAAACAAACTCATGAGGACTCTGCTCAGAAATGCGACCTGTTTCTTTCATCTTTTAAAACCAAAGTTGACACTATCAGATCTCAGCTCCACAACCTCCCTGATCTTAGTGTGCCATCTACCCGTCAGCATCCTGGGTCCCTGAGTAGCTTTGATGAAGTTGTTCAGAGTGAGGTGGAGGCCATCATCAAGAAAATGAAGCCTTCATCCTGCGCCCTGGATCCCTTCCCCTCGTCTCTCATAAATCCAATCACTCTGCAATAAGCCCATTAATCACACAAATAATAAATAAGTCTCTACAATCTGGTCATGTTCCACTGCCTCTAAAAACTGCCATCATTAGGCCTCTTCTGAAAAAAATCTAATTTGGATCCCGACATTTTTTCTAATTACCGCCCAATTTCCCACCTCCCATTTCTGTCCAAAGTGCTGGAGAAAGCAGTTGCTGCTCAGCTGCAGGACCACCTACAACAACACTCCCTGTATGAGAAGTTCCAGTCTGGATTCAGAGCAGCTCACAGTACTGAGACTGCACTGCTGAGAGTTACCAATGATGTCCTCATGGCTGCTGACACTGGCTCTCCCTCCATCCTTGTCCTCCTTGACCTCACTGCAGCCTTCGACACTGTGGACCATAGTATCCTCCTCCACCGTCTTCATGTGGAGGTCGGTCTCTGTGACACTGTCCTGGACTGGTTCAATCTTTCCTCTCCAATAGGCTGGAATGTGTTAGTCTTGGCAATGCCACTTCCCAGACAGTCTGTGTCTCCTGTGGTGTCCCTCAGGGTCAGTTCTGGGGCCCCTGCTGTTTTCCCTTTACATGCTGCCTTTAGGTCAAATTATTAATCAGTTCAACATTTCTTTTCACTGTTATGCCGACGATACACAGCTTTACATCAGGACTGGAGCATCCTCATCTTCCACATTGTCATCTCCATCTTCACTCACTGCCCTCTCTGCCTGCCTGGAGGAAATAAGGGCATGGATGAATCAGAACTTTCTTCAATTAAACTGCTCCAAGACTGAGGCCATACTGATTGGCACCCCTCACCAGGTACAAACATCAACTATAACAACAATTTCCTTTTCTGGACAAGACATCCCCCTCTCCACCTCTGTTACTAATCTTGGAATAAAAATGGACTCCAATCTTACATTTGAAAATCACATTAAGCTTCTGTTTAAAACTTGCTTCTTCCATCTTCGAAACATCTCCAGACTTCGCCCATCTCTAACTTTTTCTGATGCTGAGAAGCTCGTCCATGCTTTTGTCTCCTCCAGGCTCGACTACTGCAACTCCCTGTTTATTGGAATCCCTGGCAAAAACCTTCAGAAACTTCAATATATTCAAAACAGTGTTTGTTTTAAGCAAGCCTACTCTGCCTCCACATGATTTTATGAGTTTATTACTGATTTTATTTGATTTCAAAACTAGTAGCACTTTGAGATTTTTGTTAATGAAAAGTGCGTTACAAATTAAATTTATTATTATTATTATTATTAACAGCTGCAGACAGACAGGTAACAGTGGCAGACAGACAGGTAACAGTGGCAGACAGACAGGTAAGCTGCAGACAGACATGTACCTTGGCCTTCATGTAGACGTTGTGTCCGATTATTCTGGTGCTGTCAAACATGTCTTCTCCTGGTCCAAACGCTTTACACTCCTTAGTCTGAGACACAAGAGCTCATTGTGAAGCAAACCTTTGGAAGTGTGTGTGCGCGTGCGTGCGTGTGTGTGTGTGTGTGTGTGTGTGTGTGTGTGTGCGTGTGTGTGTGTGTGTGTGTGTGTGTGCTCACCCCTCCCACAGGACAGGAACTGTTCAGATAGTCGCAGGGCAGCCCAGTGTTCATGCAGTGAGGTCCTTTGATGTTTGGACTGGCATCTCCGAGGTTACTGGAGGAAAAACCAGCAACAAAACTTCCCTGACAACAAACAAACAAACAAACAAACAGTTAAATGATTGATGAATGTGTCAACATCCATCCATTATCTTTTATACCGCATCTTCCTTTTTGGATGGCGGTCACTGTTGCCCATATCCAGTTATCACTATGCAAAAGGTGGGGGACACCCTGGGCAGGTCTCCAGTCCATCACAGGGACACATGGAGACAAATGAGACAAACAACCATTCACTCTCTCACATCTAGGGACAATTCAGTTACCATCAGTCTAACATGCATGTTTTTGGTCTGTGGGAGGAAACTGGAGTACCCGGAGAAAACCCACGCAGCACGGGGAGAACATATAAACTCCCCCAGAAAGACCCCCGGCTGAGATTTGAACCAGGGACCTGCTCGCTGAGAGGCAGTGATCTGCGTAAGAAACTATCAGATACGGGGATCTACTTTTAAATCAGTTGTCTTACAGTCATATCTTCAGAAATAATCCTTTTGATTCTTATCTTTTTAAATCTCTTTTTATATTGACTGGGGTTTTTGTTGGTTGCCGTAGCGCACAGAAACCCCATCGTGTAATGTTTGACGTTATTGTGAAGGTTTGGGATTCCTCTTTTTAAATATTTATCTGGAATTCTTGATGAAATTACTCTGGACCAACAAAAATCAAACCAGCACCCTCGTAAACTAAACTAGCTCATTGCCAGGTGATGAAGAGTAAATAAAACAGAAATAAAAACGTGTTTGTGTGTGTTAGCAAAATATGTGATGAAGCAATGGGTAGATTTTAATTAGATACATTTGTATAAAACTATGGCCTGAAAGAAGGCCAGTCATATTCATTTTGTTAAGTAATGTTTCAGTTTTATTATTGTCAAATCATGTTTTCTGTTGTAAAAATAGCGGCTAAAGTTTGAAAAACTATTCTCTTTTCAAACTCTTTCTAACCGTGGTCTGGAACATTTAGAACATTTGACTTTCTTCTCGTTTCAGTGGTTTGTTGGTCAGATGGTCCCAGCGGATACAGAGCAGCGTTTGCGTACCTGTCCAGGTAACTCTCCACGGTTCTTGTCCTGCTCCAGCAGGTAGGAAGCATAGCCCATATTATCACTGCTCACCATGCGGTTGGTGTAGTTCATGCTGACGGCGTGGACTGCAAACCAGCTGCGACAACAAATAATAATATTATTGATAATAATAATAATATCATGATTAGTGTAAAGTGTTAAAGTATTTTCCATCAGTTAGAGGATGAAGTAAATTAAAGTGTTTGAACCTGTCTAAAATTAATATTTCAGTTAAAAACAGAAAATTAAACAAAATGTTTTCAAAGTGCTAACATTTGCAGTTTTGAGTATTCATGGAGAAGATTAAAACGTGTAACTGTGATTAAAACCATAAAAATAAATAAAACTCAGTCATTTTACCAGAGACCAAGTATTTTAGAACTCATCCGTTGTTAACTTTTCTAATAACCATAGAAAGATGAAAATTTAACAAACTTCTACATTGAAGTCGTTCTTCTCAAGTGCCTTCAGACTCCTAAGCAGATAGGTGAAAACTAAAAACATGTTAAAACATCACTTTGTTGCACATTTTATACTCTTTGCTCAGAAAAACACATTTCCAGTCGTTGACACGACGATAAACCTACAAAAACACATTGATGATTGAACCTCACGAGCGGGGAATAGTTCTTCAAATGTTAGTTTTTACCTGATCATACCAATTCCATCTCCATCCAGATCTGTAAACTTCAGCACCAGCACCTGTTTGTCTGTGTTCCACTTATACCTGAAGAGATCAATACCAGAACTAATCAATAATCAGTGATACCAGCACTGATCAGTAATGTGTTAACATGTAAAACAGGCAGAGCTGGGACCAGAATCTGTTACTGGTCTTTGATGCTCGTCATTCTCAGATGACGTTTGGGGCCGAGGCTCCAGACGTCATGCTCTCATGTTTACAGTAAGAGCCCACAGACAGATGTTTACACAATAAATAAACAAGCTTTTCAGAATCTGTTGGAATCCTGGCAAAAACCAATGCAGATTTGTTCCTGTCTTTGATTTTATACATCTACCTTATAATGTTTTGCTAGTTTTTTGATACTTTGTTAAAAAAAAAAAAATCTTTTTTTTTCTCTCTTTTGTTTTCTATTGTTTATTGTTTGTTTGTTTATTGTTTATTGTTTAAGGAAATTCTACCATTGCTGTTCATTGTTCTTTAGTTTTAGCAGGTCGCTTTCGTAAATGAGCCCATGAGGTTCAAAAGATTTACCTGACTAAATAAAGGTTGAATGAATGAATGAATAAATAAACAATAACAACAATAACAGAAAATGTGTTGTACCTGTTTCTCTCCTCCTCAGGGTTGTTCAGGTAGGAGTGAGGACTTCTGTTCAGGCTGTTGTCTTCCAGCTCACCTTTGTTCCTGTAAATCCTGCCGGGCCTCATGTTGCCGTGGGCTATGTCTATACTCTGGAAACAAGAATTACCGTAGTACAACGGTTGTAAATTAAAGAATGCAACAACACAACACAACTGTAAAAACCATTACGGGTTGACAACAGTTTGTCACACAGCTCAGGGACACCAAATTAACTCAGTAAAAATAAAAATAAATGACATTATGAAAACTAACGTAATTGTCGGGACGATCATCAAAGATCTACCTGACTTCAAACTTTGTTATTTTTATTACTCTGTTGGCAGAGGAGTTGTCTTTTTACGGGTTACAGTTTTCTCAAAAGGTCACAATATTTGGATGCAACATCTGGAGTGAGAGGCATAATGTGCTGTTGTAGGAGGTGGTGAAGAGACGACACAGGAGACGGGATGCAGTTCTACTACAAACTGGCGGGAAAACCACCCAACACCGCCTTATATACCAACACAACATCCGGTCCTCTGGACCTTTCACAATAAAAGCATCCTGTAACACATTCGGTCCACTGGGTGTGAGTAGAGCCCCCTAGTGGTCCACCACACACGCCCCCCCAGAACACCCAGTAAGGTCCATCACTAGTCCCGCATTTTAGGTTTGATTAAACGACCAGAACGGCTGAACCTGGGCCCTGCAGAACCAGTCTGATGAAGCGGAGGGCTCCGAGGAGGGCCTGCAGAAGATTCGGGCTCCAATGGACGTTGAGAGTCTCTGGCAGGGGGACAGCAGTCCGTTAACAATGTGGATGGAGGTCTGCCCCTGCGAGGAGCCTGGGCCGTAACAACCTGATCATCTGACATAACATGAGCTGGTTTAAGCCTATCGATACAGACAGTCTCAGTACGACCCCCTAAATCTAAAAGGAAATGTTTTGGACCTGGTTGAAGAACCCGAAACGGTCCATCATACAAAGGCTGTAGTGGTGTCCTGTGTGCATTGTGTTTGACAAAAACAAATTTAGAGGACTCCAGACTCTTAGGGACAAATGACTGCGGTAAACAATGGTGTACCGGGCCGGGGACACGAAAAGGGGCCTCCTGAGGTGAAAAATGGAGCAACGGTGGAGCAAACTGTGGTGAGGGTACCTCAGGTAAAAACTCACCGGGGACGCGCACAGGTTGACCGAAAACCAGTTCAGCCGGGGAAGAGCTCAGGTCCTCTTTGGTTGCGGTACGTAAACCCAACAAAACCCAGGGAAGACGGTCAATCCAGTTGTCACCGGTCAATGCAGCACGCAGTGCAGCTTTCAATGATCTGTGAAACCGTTCACACAAACCATTAGCTTGGGGGTTGTAAGCGGTGGTCCTGTGAACGTTAGTCCCCAGACTCTTGGCCATGGTAGACCAAAGTTCAGAAACAAACTGCGGGCCCCGGTCTGATGTAATGTCTGAAGGGGGGCCAAAACGCGCCACCCAGGTAGACAAAAATGCCCGGGCCACCACTGCAGATGTCGTGGATGTCAAAGGAACCACCTCAGGCCACCTGGTGGTCCGGTCTATCATAGTCAGCAGATGAGTAAAACCTTGTGATGGAGGCAGAGGGCCCACCAGGTCTACGTGCACATGATCAAACCGCCGACCTGGGATGGAGAAGGGTTCCAAAGGTGCTTTGGTGTGCCTGTTAACCTTAGCGCGCTGGCATGGGACACACGCTGCTGCCCACTCCTTAACTGCTTTACGCAGACCGGGCCAAACAAACTTTGAACTGACCAGTTTCACCGAGGCTCTAACACCTGGATGAGAAAGGGAATGTAAGGAGTCAAAAACGCGGCGTCGCCATGAAACTGGAACCAGGGGGCGGGGCCTGCCAGTAGAAACATCACAGAGCAGGAGGGGACCTCCGTCATTCACCTGCCGTTCCTCCAACTCGAGGCCCGTGGGCCCGGACTGGAGCTCGAGTATTTCTGCGTCGCTACGTTGGTCCGCAGCCATAGCAGAAAAATCGATGCCAACGTATACGGGAGAGATCAGCACCCGGGAGAGACAGTCGGCCACCACGTTGGATTTTCCAGCCACATGCTGAATGTCTGTAGTAAATTCAGACACCGCTGCGAGGTGGCGTTGCTGGCGAGCAGACCAGGGGTCAGAAATTTTTGACATCGCAAACACCAAGGGTTTGTGGTCAACATATGCAGTGAACCGGCGGCCCTCCAGGAAAAACCTGAAATGGCGTGTGGCCAGGTAAAGCGCCAGCAACTCTCTGTCAAAAACACTGTATTTCAGCTCATTGTCCCGCAGCGTACGGCTGAAAAATGCAAGCGGCTGCCAAACCCCGGAAACCTGCTGTTCTAACACAGCCCCCACCGCAACATCAGATGCGTCGGTTGTTAAAGCTATTTGCGCCGCTGGGGATGGATGGGCCAAAAGGGCAGCAGTGGCCAGTGCAGCTTTAGCATCACCAAATGCCTGTAGGCGTTCTGGTGTCCAGTCCACGCTGTCGTTGGGCTTTTTCTTTTTCAGCGCTCCATAGAGCGGACGCAGCAGTTGTGCTGCCCTGGGGAGGAAACGGTTATAGAAGTTAACCATTCCCAAAAATTCTTGTAGCGCTTTAACAGACTGGGGCTGTGGGAAATCTGACACCGCCTGCACTTTGTTTGGTAACGGGACGGCACCACTTGCAGAAATGCGGTGGCCCAAAAAGTCAATGACTGGCAGCCCAAACTGGCATTTCGCTGTATTTACAATCAGGCCATGTGCTGCCAGGCGCTGAAAAACCTCACGGAGGTGGGACAAGTGCTGCTCAGCCGAGCTGCTAGCCACCAGGACGTCATCCAGGTACACAAATACGAAGGACAGACCCCTTAGGACTGAATCCATCAACCGCTGAAATGTTTGTGCTGCACCTTTAAGACCAAAAGGCATGCGCAAAAACTCAAAAAGGCCGAAAGGCGTGATAACAGCGGTCTTAGGGACATCCTCCACATGCACAGGAACCTGGTGGTACCCCCGTACTAAATCTACTTTAGAAAAAATGGAGGTCCCAGCCAGGTGCACTGAAAAATCCTGGATGTGGGGGATGGGATAACGATCGTTCTCTGTGATGTTATTAAGGCGGCGGAAATCCCCACATGGCCGCCATTTGCCATCTGCCTTGGGCACCATGTGGAGGGGGGAGGCCCACGGACTGTTTGAGCGTTGCACGATGCCTAAACGCTCCATGTTAGCAAACTCTTCCTGTGCTATTGCTAGCTTAGTAGCATCAAGGCGGCGTGCACGTGCGAACACCGGGGGGCCCGTTGTGGGAATATAATGTTCGACCCCATGTTTTGTGTTTGTGTTTGCAAAATCAGGAACAGTCAGCGAGGGGAATTCAGACAATAAACGCTGAAACACATTACCCGAAGCTAAAAAGTTAGCATGCATTAAAGGCCCAGCTCCTCGCGTCTCACAAGGCAGTGACGAAAAAGACACAGCGTCGATCAAACGTCTGTTAGCTAAATCAACCAGGAGCCCGTGAGCACAAAGAAAATCAGCCCCTAAAATAGGGACTGAGCTAGCAGCTACCACAAAGTTCCACTGGAAGTCCCGTTCATGGAAACGAACAGTCACCAACCTTTCGCCAAACGTCTTGATGGGATAGCCGTTAGCCGCGGTTAGCTGCGGCCCGCAGCCTTCTGCTAACCTGTCGGAGCCAGTCGGGGGAACGAGGCTCTTCTGCGAGCCGGAGTCCACCAGGAACCGCCTCCCCGACCTCGAGTCTTCGATGAAAAGCAGCCTTTCCTTTTCGCCAACGGCCGCGACTGCTAGCGGCTGCTGGCGTTCTCGTTTCCCTGCGGCTTGAAACTGCACGGTGGGACGCACCGTCGTGCTTTGGCGCCAAAACGCTGGTGGTAGAAACAAAGGGCGGCCCCTGACCGCCTGCGGGCGACTCCTGCTACGACCACTGGCTCGTCCGGCGCTGAGGGCGATGCTCGAAGCTCGGGCGCCGCTGGAGATCCGGGGACCGCCGCTTGGACCGCGAACGTCCTCGCAGCCAGCAGGATGCGGTCGGCTTCGCGGGCCAGCGAGCGGTAATCCTTCTGCTGCAGAAACGGGGAGTTGGCCAGGGCTGTGCGCACTGGAGCCGGAAGCCGGCGGAGGAAGAGGTGGAGAAAGAGAAACTCACAGTCAGCTGAACCCCTCAAAGACAACATTCCTTCCATGAGCTCAAGAGCTGTGCCATCGCCCAAATCGGAGAGGGAAAACAGTTTCTCGGCGCGCTCCGCGTCTGAGAGCGTGTAACGCTGCAGAAGGAGCTCCTTGAGGGCGTCGTATTTTCCTTGTGCAGGAGGGTCTTCGAGCAGGCTCATTACCCGCTGGGTGGACAATGGGTCCAGTGAAGCGACCACATGGTGGTATTTGGTGTCGTCTGCAGAGATCCCGCGAAGAGCGAACTGTGATTCGACGTGGGCGAACCACGACCGAGGGGCGTGCAGCCAGAAGTCCGGGATTTTAACGGCCACCGCAAAAGCGAGCGGGGCCGCCGGTGGAGGTTCCACAACCGCGGACAGCTGAGGAGAGCTGGCTTGACCTTCAGATGTCGTCATTTCAATTCACAAGGGTCACCAGTGTAGGAGGTGGTGAAGAGACGACACAGGAGACGGGATGCAGTTCTTCACTTTAATCAACTCCTACTACAAACTGGCGGGAAAACCACCCAACACCGCCTTATATACCAACACAACATCCGGTCCTCTGGACCTTTCACAATAAAAGCATCCTGTAACACATTCGGTCCACTGGGTGCGAGTAGAGCCCCCTAGTGGTCCACCACACAGTCACCATTGTATGTTCCCATACAATGGTAAAATTGGCTCTCTGCTTTAAACCCATCCACCACCAGGTGGAGCAGTGGGCAGCTATTGAAAGCGCCCAGGGAGCACCTGGGGATGAGGTGTCCTGCTCAGAGACACCACGAGATGTGCAATGACTGGGGATCGAACCCAGGACGTCCGCTGCTCTGCCTCTACATGTTGGTGGTTTCTGTCATTAGGGTGGAGAAAATGGTTCAAGTGAAGCTACGTGCACAAGTTTCTCATAAAGATACAAAAAACTGACCAATATGAACAAAAACTCTTGGTGGTACAACCTAAACCCAACAGGAAGCCCACCAGTTTAGAAACCATTTTAGGACTTCAAACATAATTTAACGTGATCAAGGTAAGTTTAGGTTAGGCCCTGGCCTTTAAACAGAAGATGTTAAAACTTCATGAGTCAGATTTGACTTCACAAACAAAGTACAGGTGCTACATGTTGTCATCATTGCATGTTCCCACACAAAGACAACATTAGTTCTCTGCATTTAACCCATCACACCTGGGATGCACTCAGGTGGAGCAGTGGGCAGCTACTGAGTGCAGAGGAGGCAAATGATGGACTAGATGTCTTGCTCAGAGACACCACAGTATGAGGGAATGACTGGGAGTCGAACCAAAACTTTCTGGTCCCAAGTCAGCTGTCCATCCTCTACCCCATCTGGCCCTATGACTTCAAAAACAACACGTGCGAGTTGTTCTGAAAGCAATTTGGTTCATAACCGACCAGTAGGGATGGTCCAGGTGTTGACAAAAGGACTTTACCACCAGTAGGACCAGTCCAGAGGTTGACACAAGGACTGTACCACCTGTAGGGATGGTCCAAGTGTTGACGCTTGGACTGTACCACTTGTAGGCACAGTCTAGGTGTTGACAAAAAGACTGTACCACCTGTAGGGTCACTCCAGGTGTTGACACAAGGACTGTACCACCTGTAGGACCAGTCCAGTGTTGTCCAGACCTGACCTTGAGACACTAGTCCATGCGTTCATCACAACCCGCCTGGATTATTGCAATGCACTGTATGCTGGGATCAGCCAGGCCTCCTCACGTCTCCAGCTCGTCCAAAATGCAGTAGCTCAGCTTTTAACCGGTACACGTAGGTCTGAGCACATTACACCAGTTCTGTCCTCCCTTCACTGGCTCCCCGTGTGAACTAGAGTCAACTTTAAAATCCTGTTGTTGACCTATAAATGTCTAAATGGCCTCGCTTCCCTCTACCTCTCCGAGCTGCTGGAACCGTATGTTTCCTCTCGGGCCCTGAGATCATCTGATCAGATGCTTTTGGCAGTACCAAAAACACGACTGAAGCTACGAGGAGATTGTGTGTTTTCAGTCATCGGCCCCAAACTCTGGAACAACCTGCCCCCAACATTAGACAGGCTCCTCCCTTCACATGTTCAAATCCCTGATAAAAAACATATTTTCTCTCTGGTGTTTCATACTGTGTGAACTGTGTGGGCAGCACGGTGGCGCAACTGGTAGAGCTACTGCCTCTCAGCGAGAAGGTCCAAGGTTCACATCCCGGCCGGTCCGGGGGCCTTTCTGGGTGGAGTTTGCATGTTCTCTCCGTGCATGCGGGGTTTTTCTCCGGGTGCTCCGGTTTCCTCCCACAGTCCAAAAACATGCATGTTAGGCTGATTGGTAACTCTAAAATTGACCCTAGGTGTGAGTGAGACAGGTCCCTCTTGTAAATGAGTCCCCGTGGCTCAACGAGGATAGCCTGTATAAATAAAGGTTGAATGAATGAATGAAACTGACAGTGTATTTTGTTCTGTGTTTTAATTTTAATGCTGTTCTTATACATCTTTGTTATATTTTTACTGCTGTTAATTTCATAGTTTTACCATTAAGGAGCAGTATGTATAGACTAACTGTGGCATATAATGATGGCCTTCGAATGATGCTGAGGGTACCTCGTTGGAGCAGTGCGAGCAAAATGTTTGCAGATGCAGGTGTGCCTACCTGCCCAGCGGTGCTGCGTAACCTCATGTATAGATGCATGTGCAGATTGTCTGAATCTGAAAACTGTATCATCACTACACTGACCAACCCTGGAATAAGCTCTGTGAGATATTTTTCTATTTTAAGGACTCATTGGTGGATGAGCCTCCATAGGAAAGCTTTTTCATCTTTTTATTTTTTTATATACTGTACATACTTTGTATGGATCTTACATTGTGTCCGAAATAAAGAAACAACAACAACGACATTAGGGCGTGTTATGGTTTCTGTAAATTTTTTAAGCTCTTTGAGGTTGTTTGTGAAGCAACTTGATAACAGTTTATCTGTTTCCACTTTTTTTTTTTTCTTCTTTCGGCTTTTCCCTGCGTTAGGGGTCACCACAGCGATCTAGTCGCACGAAGATTTGGCAGTTGTTTTTACGCCGGATGCCCTTCCTGACACAACCACAGACCACCGAGCAACCACAGCCCTCTGTGTGGAGCAGAGAGCTGATATCTAGGGTTCCCGGGGGAGCAGATGGTGTGGGTTAAGGGCCTTGCTCAAGGGCCCAGAGTGGGGCAGATGAGGGTGGAGACAAGTGTGACCGCTTCACTTATCCCACCCACATCTTTGATGTTGTCGGTACCGGGGCTTGAACCGGCGACCTTCCGATCACAAGCGCACCTTCTTAACCTCTGCGCCACCACTCCCACAGTTTATCTGTTTACACTGTGCTCTAGAAATAAAGACAACTTGATTTGTAAGGACAGTCCAGGTGTGGAAAAAAGGACTGTACCAACCCTAGGACCAGTCCATGTGTTGACAAAAGGACTATACCAACCCTAGGACCAGTCCAGGTGTTGGCACAAGGACTGTACCACCTGTAGGACCAGTCCAGGTGTTGGCACAAGGACTGTACCACCTGTAGAACCAGTCCAGGTGTTGACACAAGGACTGTACCAATTGTAGGGACAGTCCAGGTGTTGACACAAGGACTGTACCACTCCTAGGACCAGTCTAGGTGTTGGCACAAGGACTGTACCACATGTAGGGACAGTCCATGTGATGACAAAAGGACTGTACCACCCCTAGGACCAGTCCAGGTGTTGGCACAAGGACTGTACCACCTGTAGGGACAGTCCATGTGTTGACAAAAGGACTGTACCACCCCTAGGACCAGTCTAGGTGTTGGAACAAGGACTGTAACAATTGTAGGGACAGTTCAGGTGTTGAGAAAAGGACTGTACCACCCATAGGACCAGTCCAGGTGTTGGCACAAGGACTGTACCACCTGTAGGGACAGTCCATGTGTTGACAAAAGGACTGTACCACCCCTAGGACCAGTCCAGGTGTTGGCACAAGGACTGTACCAATTGTAGGGACAGTCCATGTGTCGACAAAAGGACCGTACCACCTGTAGGACCAGTCCAGGTGTTAGCACAAGGACTGTACCGCCTGTAGGACCAGTCCAGGTGTTGGCACAAGGACTGTACCACCTGTAGGGACAGTCCATGTGTTGACAAAAGGACTGTACCACCCCTAGGACCAGTCCAGGTGTTGCCACAAGGACTGTACCACTAGTAGGGACAGTCCATCTGTTGACAAAAGGACTGTACCACCCCTAGGACCAATCCAGGTGTTGGCACAAGGACTGTACCACCTGTAGGGACAGTCCATATGTTGACAAAAGGACTGTACCACCCCTAGGACCAGTCCAGGTGTTGGTACAAGGACTGTACCAATTGTAGGGAAAGTCCAGGTGTTTAAACAAGGACTGTACCAATTGTAAGACCAGTCCAGGTGTTGACACAAGGACTGTGCCACCTGTAGGACCAGTCCAGGTGTTGACACAAGGACTGTACCAATTGTAGGGACAGTCCAGGTGTTGACACAAGGACTGTGCCACCTGTAGGATCAGTCCAGGTGTTGGCACAAGGACTGTACCAATTGTAGGGACAGTCCAGATGTTGACACAAGGACTGTACCACCTGTAGGACCAGTCCAGGTTTTGGCACAAGGACTGTACCAATTGTAGGACCAGTCCAGGTGTTGGAACAAGGACTGTACCACCTGTAGGACCAGTCCAGGTGTTGGCACAAGGACTGTACCAATTGTAGGGACAGTCCAGGTGTTGACACAAGGACTGTACCACCTGTAGGACCAGTCCAGGTGTTGACACAAGGACTGTACCACCTGTAGTACCAGTCCAGGTGTTGACACAAGGACTGTACCAATTGTAGGGACAGTCCAGGTGTTGACACAAGGACTGTACCACCTGTAGGACCAGTCCAGGTGTTGGCACAAGGACTGTGCCACCTGTAGGACCAGTCCAGGTGTTGGCACAAGGACTGTACCAATTGTAGGGACATTCCAGGTGTTGACACAAGGACTGTGCCACCTGTAGGACCAGTCCAGGTGTTGGCATAAGGACTGTACCAATTGTAGGGACATTCCAGGTGTTGACACAAGGACTGTACCACCAGTAGGACCAGTCCAGGTGTTGGCACAAGGAGTGTACCAATTGTAGGGACAGTCCAGGTGTTGACACAAGGACTGTACCACCTGTAGGACCAGTCCAGGTGTTGGCACAAGGACTGTACCAATTGTAGGGACAGTCCAGGTGTTGACACAAGACTGTACCACCTGTAGGACCAGTCCAGGTGTTGGCACAAGGACTGTACCACCCGTAGGACCAGTCTAGGCATTGACACAAGAACTGTACCACCTGTAGGACCAGTCCAGGTGTTGGCACAAGGACGGTACCACCTGTCGGGACAGTCCAGTTGCTGACACAAGGACTGTACCACCTGTAGGGACAGTGCAGGTGTTGGAACAAGGACTGTACCACCTGTAGTACCAGTCCAGGTGTTGACACAAGGACTGTGCCACCTGTAGGACCAGTCTAGGTGTTGGCACAAGGACTGTGCCACCTGTAGGACCAGTCCAGGTGTTGACACAAGGACTGTACCAATTGTAAGGACAGTCCAGGTGTTGACACAAGGACTGTACCAATTGTAGGACCAGTCCAGGTGTTGGCACAAGGACTGTACCACCTGTAGGACCAGTCCAGGTGTTAGCACAAGGACTGTACCAATTGTAGGGACAGTCCAAGTGTTGACACAAGGACTGTACCACCTGTAGGACCAGTCCAGGTGTTGACACAAGGACTGTACCACCTGTAGGGACAGTCCATGTGTTGACAAAAGGACTGTACCACTCCTAGGACCAGTCTAGGTGTTGGCACCAGGACTGTACCACCTGTAGGGACAGTCCATGTGTTGACTAAAGGACTGTACCACCCCTAGGACCAGTCCAGGTGTTGGAACAAGGACTGTACCACCTGTAGGACCAGTCCAGGTGTTGGCACAAGGACTGTACCAATTGTAGGGACAGTCCAGGTGTTGACACAAGGACTGTACCACCTGTAGTACCAGTCCAGGTGTTGACACAAGGACTGTACCAATTGTAGGGACAGTCCAGGTGTTGACACAAGGACTTTGCCACCTGCAGTCCAGGTGTTGACACAAGGACTTTGCCACCTGTAGGACCAGTCTAGGTGTTGGCACAAGGACTGTGCCACCTGTAGGACCAGTCCAGGTGTTGGCACAAGGACTGTGCCACCTGTAGGACCAGTCCAGGTGTTGACACAAGGACTGTACCAATTGTAGGGACAGTCCAGGTGTTGACACAAGGACTTTGCCACCTGTAGGACCAGTCTAGGTGTTGGCACAAGGACTGTGCCACCTGTAGGACCAGTCCAGGTGTTGGCACAAGGACTGTACCAATTGTAGGGACAGTCCAGGTGTTGACACAAGGACTTTGCCACCTGTAGGACCAGTCTAGGTGTTGGCACAAGGACTGTGCCACCTGTAGGACCAGTCCAGGTGTTGGCACAAGGACTGTGCCACCTGTAGGACCAGTCCAGGTGTTGACACAAGGACTGTACCAATAGTAGGGACAGTGCAGGTGTTGGAACAAGGACTGTACCACCTGTAGTACCAGTCCAGGTGTTGACACAAGGACTGTACCAATTGTAGGGACAGTCCAGGTGTTGACACAAGGACTTTGCCACCTGTAGGACCAGTCTAGGTGTTGGAACAAGGACTGTGCCACCTGTAGGACCAGTCCAGGTGTTGGCACAAGGACTGTGCCACCTGTAGGACCAGTCCAGGTGCTGACACAAGGACTGTACCAATTGTAGGGACAGTCCAGGTGTTGACACAAGGACTGTACCAATTGTAGGACCAGTCCAGGTGTTGGCACAAGGACTGTACCACCTGTAGGACCAGTCCAGGTGTTAGCACAAGGACTGTACCAATTGTAGGGACAGTCCAAGTGTTGACACAAGGACTGTACCACCTGTAGGACCAGTCCAGGTGTTGACACAAGGACTGTACCACCTGTAGGGACAGTCCATGTGTTGACAAAAGGACTGTACCACTCCTAGGACCAGTCTAGGTGTTGGCACCAGGACTGTACCACCTGTAGGGACAGTCCATGTGTTGACAAAAGGACTGTACCACCATTAGGACCTGTCCAGGTGTTGGCACAAGGACTGTACCAATTGTAGCGACAGTCCAGGTGTTGACAAAAGGACTGTACCACCCCTAGGACCATTCCAGGTGTTGGCACAAGGACTGTACAACCTGTAGAGACAGTCCATGTGTTGACAAAAGGACTGTACCACCCCTAGGACCAGTCCAGGTGTTGGCACAAGGACTTTACCAATTGTAGGGACAGTCCATGTGTTGACAAAGGGACTGTACCACCCCTAGGACCAGTCCAGGTGTTGGCACAAGGACTGTACCGCCTGTAGGGACAGTGCAGGCGTTGACACAAGGACTGTACCACCTGTAGGACCAGTCCAGTTGCTGACAGAAGGACTGTACCACCTGTAGAGACAGTCCAGGCATTGACACAAGGACTGTACCACCTGTCTGGGCAGTCCAGGTTTTGACACAAGGACTGTACCATAGATATTATATAAATACTAGATACCTCATGGTGGGCAGAATCGCATCGCGCAGCGCCGCCATATTGGATGGGGGTTTCCACATAAGAGCCAACAGGAGTAAACACAGGGCGAGTTACTATGCCCGTATTTTGTGCAGCTTATGGTTGCAATAACCAGCGCAGTGTTGAAAGTAGATCACATGGGATTACCTTTCACAAGTAAGATTGAACAATAGTTTTGGTTATTTGATCATTTATATTTTGTCATCATTGCTGGATCTGAAGAGGAAGAACCTTCTAAATGAGGAGCTGAAAGAAAGGCTTGACTTACATTCAGGTAAATACATTAATACTACAACTTAGAATTTTTGTTATGTTACATTTAAACTCTTTGTCAGACTTTAGGTATTTATTTCTAGGAAGCTTACTATGTAGTTTGATTTACAGATCAGAGCCTACAGTTACCTGAGGGATTCTCTGCATTTTCCCCTCCCTCATCCACATACACTGCAAAGGTGTAGTATATTTTTATTACATATTTTAAACATATTGAGTAAAATACTTCAACCCCTAGGTATGATGTACAACAAACAGATGTAATAACTTAGAGCTTGCTATTTTCACTATTTTTGAAAGTTTTTATATCAAGAAGTCTTAAAGAAAGAAAGAAAGAGAAAGAAAGAAAGAGAATCAATATATCTATCAATCCATGGGTTAAAGCACATAAACCTTTATTTATTTGTTGTTCAGGTGGTTGCAGTCTGTGGATGCCAAACCTGGGCTCAACACAATGATGTTGGACATGTTGCAGAGGAGATGTGAAGAGGACCCTGTTAAATATGGCTCTGTGGTCCTCATGTTGGATGCCATGGCCATCAAGAAACATGTCCAGTATAATCCCTGTACCCAGAAAATGTCTGGATATGTGGATATGGGTGATGGCATGGATGAGACTGATGTAGCCACGGAGGTGCTTGTTTTTATGGTGGTTGGTCTACAGGGTCATTGGAAAGCTCCAGTCGCCTATTACCTCACAAAGTCTCTATCACCAGACACACAAAAGGTCCTGGTTGTCCATGCTCTGGAGCTTCCTAGCCCCAATTGCAGGGAGGGTAGTGAAAGGACCTGGAGGGTTTAGATTACTTTTTCAGGTCTTATAAAAAAAGGTTCGTTCACAACTGTTTACATGCACAGCACTCAAAAATAATAAAAAAAATAGTTGCTGTAGCATTGTACACAAGACTCTGTATTGTATGCTGTGTTTGAGTGAGAGAGTAAAATAAATTCAAATGAACAATCAAACTAGTTTTTTTAATTTAAAAATGTATACATTTATTAATATCCCATGCCATATGTGTATCTTTGTTAAAGAGCATAAAACAAAGTATTTAAGCATGAAAGCACATACTTTTATTGAGTAGCAGTGTCACACGTCATAACCACATCTCTGACGTTTATAACAAACAAAACCGTGTGAAAATCGGGTAAGAATTCGTGAAGTTATGATTGTTTTTAGTGGAGCATACAGCTTCTTCAATACAAATAAATGCGCTGGGAGCGCGAAATATACCCATCCAAGATGGCGGCCGCACGGAACGTCAGCTCCAGTCCGTAGGGTATCTAGTATTTACATAATATCTATGGACTGTAACACCTGTAGGGAAAGTCCAGGTGTTGACACAAAGACTGTACCACTTGTAGGGAGAGCCCAAGGCATGAGCATTCTAAGCGGCTGCTTAGGGCCCCGGGGCCACTAGGGGGCCCTTTAAGTGGAATTTAGTTTTCTTTTTTTGTAATGATTTCTATACAATTCTAATATTTTAAGTTCAGCTTTTGAAAAATGTTGCATACATTTACATAGTTTTAAGAACCAATTATTTAACTTTATTTTTTTAACCATTTTATGTGGTTTCAAGTAACTGATCATTTATTTTAAGTATTTCCTTGATATTTTATTTTTAATTTAATTTAATTTTGATTGTTTTCTCACAAAAACCCCTTATGATGAGTGAAATAAATGGACTAAGTTTTCCCTCGCCCGGACGCGGGTCACCGGGGCCCCACTCTGGAGCCAGGCCCGGAGGTGGGGCACGCTGGCGAGCGCCTGGTGGCCGGGCTTTTACCCATGGAGCCCGGCCGGGCACAGCCCGAAGAGGAGACGTGGGTCCCCCTTCCCATGGGCTCACCACCTGTGGGAGGGGCCAAAGGGGTCGGGTGCAATGTGAGATGGGTGGTGGCCGAGGGCGGGGACCCTGGCGGTCTGATCCTCGGCTACAGAAGCTGGCCATTGGGACATGGAATGTCACCTCTCTGGTGGGGAAGGAGCCTGAGCTAGTGTGTGAGGTTGAGAGGTTCCGACTAGAAATAGTCGGACTCACCTCAACGCATGGCTCTGGCTCTGGAACCAGTTTCCTTGAGAGGGGTTGGACACTCTTCCACTCTGGAGTTGCCCCTGGTGAGAGGCGCCGAGCAGGAGTGGGCATACTGGTTGCCCCCCATCTTGGTGCCTGTACGTTGGGGTTCACCCCGGTGAACGAGAGGGTAGCCTCCCTTCGCCTACGTGTGGGGGGACGGGCTCTGACTGTTGTTTGTGCCTATGCACCAAACGGCAGCTCAGACTACCCACCCTTTTTGGAGTCCTTGGAGGGGGTATTGGAGAGTGCGCCTCCTGGGGACTCCCTTGTTCTACTGGGGGACTTCAACGCTCACGTGGGCAATGACAGTGAGACCTGGAGGGGTGTGGTTGGGAGGAACGGCCCCCCTGATCTGAACCAGAGTGGTGTTCTGTTATTGGACTTCTGTGCTCGTCATGGATTGTCCATAACGAACACCATGTTTAAGCATAAGGGTGTCCATATGTGCTCTTGGCACCAGGACACCCTAGGTCGCAGTTCGATGATCGACTTTGTTGTCGTCTCATCTGATCTGCGGCCGCATGTCTTGGACACTCGGGTGAAGAGAGGGGCGGAGCTGTCAACTGACCACTACCTGGTGGTGAGTTGGCTCCGATGGTGGGGGAGGATGCCGGTCAGACCTGGCAGACCCAAACGTATTGTGAGGGTCTGCTGGGAACGTCTGGCAGAGTCTCCCGTAAGACGGAGCTTTAACTCCCACCTCCGGGAGAGCTTTGAACACGTTCCGAGGGAGGCGGGGGACATGGAGTCCGAGTGGGCCGTGTTCCGCGCCTCTATTGTCGAGGCAGCTTATCGGAGCTGTGGCCGCAAGGTTGTTGGTGCCTGTCGTGGTGGCAACCCTCGAACCCGGTGGTGGACACCGGCAGTGAGGGATGCTGTCAGGCTGAAGAAGGAGTCCTATTGGGCCTTTTTGGCTTGTGGGACCCCGGAAGCAGCTGATAGGTACCGGCAGTCCAAGCGGCATGCGGCTCGGGTGGTTGCTGAGGCAAAAACTCGGGCGTGGGAGGAGTTCGGAGAGGCCATGGAGAATGACTTCCGTACGGCTTCGAGGCGATTCTGGTCCACCATCCGGCGTCTCAGGGGGGGAAAGAGGTACGCGACCAACACCATTTATGGTGGGGGTGGCGTGCTGCTGACCTCAACTCGGGATGTTGTGAGTCGGTGGGCGGAATACTTCGAAGACCTCCTCAATCCTACTGGCACGTCTTCCACTGAGGAAGCGGAGCCTGGGGACTTTGGGTCGGGTTCTCCGATCTCTGGTGCTGAGGTCGCCGAGGTGGTTAAAAAGCTCCGCGGTGGCAAGGCTCCGGGGGTGGATGAGATTCGCCCGGAGTTCCTTAGGGCTCTGGATGTTGTGGGGTTGTGTTGGCTTACGCGACTCTGCAATATCGCGTGGACATCGGGGGCAGTTCCCTTGGATTGGCAGACTGGGGTGGTGGTTCCCCTATTCAAAAAGGGGGACCGTAGGGTGTGTTCCAACTATAGGGGGATCACACTCTTAAGCCTCCCTGGTAAGGTCTATTCAGGGGTTCTGGAGAGGAGGGTCCGTCGGATAGTCGAACCTCGGATTCAGGAGGAGCAGTGTGGTTTTCGTCCTGGTCGTGGAACACTGGACCAGCTCTACACCCTCAACAGGGTCCTGGAGGGTGCGTGGGAGTTTGCCCAACCAGTTTACATGTGCTTTGTGGACTTGGAGAAGGCATTCGACCGCGTCCCTCGGGGGGTTCTGTGGGGGGTACTCCGGGAGTATGGGGTACCAGGCCCTTTGATAAGGGCTGTTAGGTCCCTGTACGACCGGTGTCAGAGCTTGGTCCGCATTGCCGGCAGTAAGTCAGGCTCGTTTCCGGTGAGAGTTGGACTCCGCCAAGGTTGCCCTTTGTCACCGATTCTGTTCATAACTTTTATGGACAGAATTTCTAGGCGCAGCCAAGGTGTTGAGAGGATCCGTTTTGGTGACCTTAGAATCGCTTCTCTGTTTTTTGCAGATGATGTGGTCCTACTGGCTTCATCAGTTCGTGATTTACAACTTTCACTGGAGCGGTTTGCAGCCGAGTGTGATGCGGCCGGGATGAGGATCAGTTCCTCCAAATCCGAGGCCATGGTCTTGAGCCGGAAAAGGGTAGCATGCCCTCTCCGGGTCGGGGAGGAGGTCCTGCCCCAA
>JBBPBX010040593.1:0-29291 GCA_038048925.1 Garcialebias charrua
GAGCCAATGGAGAGAAACAAAAATTGGAGAGATATGATCTCTCCTACTAACTCCAGTTAAGACTGGCAACAGCATTTTGGATCAACTGAAGACGTTTTAAAGAAGTATGTGGACACCCAGATAATAAACGATTGCAATAGTCCAGTCTAGACCTGACAAATGCATGAACCGGTTTTTCGGCATCATTTTTAGATAAGATGCTTCTAATTTTAACGATATTACGCAGGTGGAAGAAGGCAGTTCTAGTAAGATTTTTAATATGGGAGGTAAAAGACATGTCCTGATCAAAAATAACACCAAGCTTTTTAAGATTTGAACTGGAGGCCAGATTAATGCCATCTAAGGAGGCCATTTGAGCTAAGACTCATTAGTTTTGGTGCTGACTCATAGCACGTGTGGAGCAAGGATTGATCATGTGGCAGCTCTGGTGTAAACTGGAGCTGTGTTTGTAGTAAGCATTTGTGTGCTCGTGAGGACTCTGGTTTAACCCAGAGTGTGTGGGTTTGAGCACTGTTAGTGCTTACAGTCCGTGAAGATCCACAACTTCTCCTCCTCCACCATCACCCTCAGCACTGGCTCTCCTCAGGGATGTGTGCTGAGCCCTCTTCTGTTCACTCTGCTCACATATGATTGTATAGCCACACATCCAGGCTGTCATATTGTTAAGTTTGCAGATGATACAGCTGTGGTGGGATGCATCACAGATAATGATGAATCCAGCTACAGACAGGAGGTGGAACATCTGGAGAGCTGGTGCAAAGAGAACAACCTTCACATGAATGTGAAGAAGACGAAGGAGATGATTGTGGACTTCAGAAGGAACAAACACACCCACACCCCACTGTATATAGGTGGATCTGCGGTGGAGGTGGTCTCCAGCTACAAATACCTGGGTGTACACTTGAATGATAACCTCAGCTGGAGCAATAACACCACCAGCCTGATCAAGAAAGGTCATCAGAGACTCTACTTCCTCAGACGGCTGAGACGAGCCGGTCTGAGAAGCCCAGTCCTCACCTCGTTCTACAGGTGTGCAGTGGAGAGCGTCCTGTGCTCCAGCATCAACGTGTGGCATGGAGGCTGCACAGTTGCAGAGAGAAAAGCTCTGCAGAGAGTGGTGAAGGCTGCACAGAAGTCTGTGGGAGTCAGTCTCCCCACCATCACAGACATTTACACCTCCAGATGCAGAAAAAGAGCCACCTGCATCATGAAAGACCTCACTCACCCAGCACACTCACTCTTTGCACCACTCCCCTCGGGACGGAGGTTGAGGAGCATCAAATGTAGAACCACTAGACTGAGAAACAGCTTCTACCCTGAGGCTGTCAGACTCATGAATAAATAAATAATAAGAATAAACACTGCAAAATGTCACATCATACTGATACTGTACTGATCTGTTTCTTGTTGCTGCGTTCATCTGTGACCATCTGCTCATGTTCGTGCTGCTGTTTATAATGATGTTTTTCTACTACATTAGGGCTTAGTGTATTACTAGCTGATGTGATGTCTCTCTTAGTTAATCCTAGATGTTATTATTGTATTTCTCTTGCATTTGTTGTTGGATGTAACTGGGACCCTGTGTACATAATCTCGTTTTCAACACATGTACTACATGCGGTGCAAATGACAATAAATTCTCTCTGACTCTGACTCTCTGACTCTGACTCTTATTTGACCTCTAGTTTACCTGAGAGGTGAGGACTTGAGCCCTGAGGCTCAATTGCCATGACAAATTAATTCCTAATGTGCTCAGGTTCCAAAAAAAACAAAACCTCAGTCTTGTCTGTATTCAAAAAGAGAAAATTAAGGGTCACCCAGATTTTTTTAAATTTTAATATCTTTTTTATTGATTATTAGCTGTATATTGACAAATATGGTACAAAACCATGCATAACAATCAAAGTTTAACAGATTTTAACACAAAAACAAATCCCCAGACAGTAGACACATCCACATATATCTAAAGTACTTTGTAAAGCAAATAACATTTGTACAAAGTAAAAAATAAAAAAAATAAAAAAATATCACAATTACATAATGCTATTTTAGATATCCCCATGACCATAAAATATATTATCCACAAAATAATAATAATAATAATAATTAATAAATTAAAAAAAAAGGGGGGGTGGGGGATCTTTTCAGAGACAATACATAGTTCCCACACACGCCCCCAGTATTGCGCAATACTGGCTTCCGCACCACATCTAAAGGCGGAAAAGGCGAGCAAGATGGCGAACAAGCAGACGCGAACAACCAGAGCAAATTATACGGACAAAAACACAAGCTACACACAGCTAAATACATTACTAGCTTCACCAAGGAACAAGAGCAAAATGGCAGTGGTCGGAGTTAAATGAGTTTGAGAAAGAAATCATGGCAGACGAATCGGACAACTAGTCACAAAGTAGTTACTCTGATATCATTAATTATTTAATTACTACGAGGAGCGCACACCGGCTTCACAGCGCAGAGCTTCACAGCTTTAAATCCAAAAAAGATGTATAAACTGTCTCAATCATATCTAACCAGCTAAATAAAGGTTTAACTAAAATAACACCCAGCCAGCACAAACAGTCCAAGCTGAACACGGACCAGAACCAGCACTTTGAGTGTTACCGTGTTGGAAGTTAGCATGTCGCGTTAGCATCCGTTGCACGGAGGCTCGCGGCGAGCTCAGGTAGGTCGGACGGCGTGGATCCGTCGCGGCCGCGAGGGCACGTCCCAAGGAACCGACGCGTCGCCCACACAACTTGGCTCCCGTCCTCCTTCCCCCACTGGGACGGTCTCCCCGCCGGTCCCGGAGGACCGGCGAGACCGTGAGGAGGCCGTTGTCGCGTTAGCAAGATGCTAAGCTAACCACATCAAGACGGTATTGCTAAATAATGAAGAAGAAAAAAACCTAGCTCTAACACACAGACAGTTGTACTCTAACATTGTTCTGACATAGTTTCACAAAATGATTTATGTAGAATATTTTGTTTACCAGCCAAAAGGACGACGTCTTCCAGAGCAGATCCTTCCGAGCAGTCAGAGAGCGATGGAGCTGCTGTGAGCTTCTCCGATTAGATAAATCCTTCACGTTTACTTTTTTTTTTATTGTGAAACCTGCGCGTTGCCCAAATGTCTACCTGACTGGAACACCCACTGACCCAACACGAAGTAACCATTGCAATTAATTAGAAATTAACAAAAAAAAAACAACGTGAAAAATGGACACCCATTAGAATGCGCTTTAACTGCTGCTTTGCCTTCCTGTGGGAGGGTCAAACAGGAAATCCCACAGATGTGACGTCACATGGGAACTATGTATAGTAGAAGATTTCTCATAAACAGTTAAGAATGGTGACAAACTTTTTAATATCTATTTTCAGACCCTCGGAGAGTAAATGTTATCTTTTCTAAGTCCATACAAAACATAATATCTCTGATCCAGTATGATTGTGAAGGGGGAGCTGGATCTTTCCACCTTAATAAAATAGCTTTCCTGGCAAGTAATGCTAAAAAATGAAAGCATTCTTTGTTTAAAGCATGGTACCTCTAGTTCTGGGGCCACTCCAAAGACGGCGGAGATGGGGTTTGGCTCAATCTTACATTGCAAAGCTTCATATATAGTATGGAAATTGATTTCCTGTATTTAGCCAGTGAAGGGCAAGACCAAAACATCTGGATTAATGTGGCAGGTGCACTCCTACATCTGTCGCATGTTGGGTCCACATTTGGGTAAATGCGTGCCAGTTTAACTTCCGAGAAGTGTACCCGATGGACAACGTTAAATTGCAGGAGTGCATGGTGAGCACACATTGAAGTTGAATGTACCTGATCCAAAATAGTGTCCCACACCTCGGCAGAGATGGGGAATTGAAGGTCTTGTTCCCAGACTGTTTTAATAGCAGTCAGAGATGGACAATGCAATTTGAAGATGAGATTATAAAGTTGAGACAACACACCTTTGGAAGTGGGATTGATTGACAGAAATGCATCAAGATGGTTAGCTGGAGGTTTACGAGGAAATTGTGGTGTCATACATTTCACATAATGCCTGACCTACAGAAATCTGAAGAAATTTGAGGATGTAATTTCATACTTTTTTGTTAGTTCATGGAAACTGGAAAAGTACCCATCTGAATATAAATCTGCAAAGCATTTTATTCCTTTTTCATGCCAAACTCGAAATCCAGCTGATGGAGCAAACAGGTGATTACCTGCAATAGGACTTAAAAGTGAAAAAGCCTGGCGACCAAGGGTTTTTCTTAATTGAGACCAGATTTTAAGAGACTGTTTAGCCACTGGGCTACCAAATGGAACTGCACAGGTCAGAGGAAAAGGTGAACCTAAAAGTGCAGACAGAGAAGTTCCAGAACCTCCAGCATGAAACTCCATGGACACCCAGACTGGAGGTGAAGGATCCTAATGAAAGTGCCACCAGTGAAGCAGTCCTCAAATGTTAGCTGCCCAGTAGTAGTTTTGAAAGTTGGACGAGGCCATTCCACCTGACTGTTTAGGTCTGTGAAGGAAGGCTTTTCTTAATCTGGAATGTTTACCATTCCAAATAAAAGAAAGAATTAATGAGCCCAGAGATCTGAAGAACAATTTTGAAATCATAGCAGGAAGGCACTGGAAAAAATACAGATATTTAGGAAGCAGCATAATTTGCACAGAGTTAATTCTACCTATCAGAGACAGTAACAATGAGGACCATTTAGATAAGAGTTGTTTTGATTGGTCAAGTAAAGGAAGAAAATTAGTTTTGAAAAGGTTTTGAGTCAGAGAGTCAGAGAGTCTTTATTGTCATTTGCACCGCATGTGGTACATGTGATGAAAACGAGATTATGTACACGGGGTCCCAGTTACATCCAACAACAAATGAAATAGAAAAACAGTAATAACATCTAGAATTAACTAAGAAAAACATCAACTAGTAATACACTAAGCCTAATATAGTGGGAATAAACAGCAGCACGAACATGAGTTTGTATGAGCAGATGGTCACAGATGAACACAGATAAACACAGCAACAAGAAAACAGATCAGCATCAGCATGATATGATATTTTGCAGTGTTTATTTTTTATTTTATTTTAATTTATTCATGAGTCTAACAGCCTCAGGGTAGAAGCTGTTCCTCAGTCTAGTGGTTCTACACTTGATGCTCCTCAACCTCCGTCCTGAGGGGAGTGGGGCAAAGAGTGAGTGTGCTGGATGAGTGAGGTCTTTCATGATGCAGGTGGCTCTTTTCCTGCATCTGGAGGTGTAAATGTCTGTGATGGTGGGGAGACTGACTCCCACAGACTTCTGTGCAGCCTTCACCACTCTCTGTACACTGCAAAAAGCAATTT
This sequence comes from Garcialebias charrua, assembly GCA_038048925.1. NCBI lineage: Eukaryota > Metazoa > Chordata > Actinopteri > Cyprinodontiformes > Rivulidae > Garcialebias > Garcialebias charrua. Next base: position 5,342 of record JBBPBX010040593.1, read on the forward strand.
TTAAGAAAGTAAAAAAAGCTTGTTTATGGACATTATTTCTTATTTTTTGTCTAAAAAGAAAGAATATCCTTAACAAGCAAGTTTTGCACAAGAATATTAAGCTTATTTTAATAACATATGTCTAACGTTTTCTTAATAAGATATTTCAGCTAATCTTGAGCCATATTTACTAGTTACAAGGTATGACAATGGTTTGGAGGAAATTCTAGAATAAGAATATAATTATTTTCCTTATTTTAAGAGTAAAGCCATAAACAACTTCTTAATTTAAGAAATGTATTTAACTACACAAATTTGATATCATAATGCTTTACACAACATGCGTCTTACATTAACAAAAGCTGCAAGACTCACAGAGCATATAATTATGAAACACTGTTAAGCAAGCCTCGTTTGAAAAACATCATACAGCTCATATTTCACTTGATCATGCAGATTAACACTTTTAGAATTTCTTTAACTTCACTATGACAAACAGCCATGTACAATAAAAACTATCAGTGCTAGAAAAGGCAACAACTTAAGTTTCAAAATTGCTGCTAAACTGTCTGAAACAATAACCTGATGATACTGTCCATCCATGTAAAACAGTATATTTTATAATGCATCATGCAAGCTCGTGTGTAGTCCAATTACATCACCCAGGTAATATTTCATAACAGCATAGGTCATACCTTTGTGTGTAAAACTGTAGTATGGAGTGAAATCTATTACATTATCAGCCAATATCAGTTCTGTTGCTTGTGCCATGTTTGGAATCTCTATCCTATATGACATGTAATCTCTGTCATAACAAATGGTGTTGTGCTGTAATTCAAAACAATAAAACGATGAATTGATCACATAGATATTTCTCACAAGCCCAAATACAGGTAAACCACTAGCATCAATAGCACTCACAATTAATGACTTTTGCCAGGATACAGAGTAAGTGCAGCACGTCATTTTGAAATGTTCTACATATTCAGAGGAAAGGAAAACTCTACTTGACCAAATGAAAAAAGGAGTCACATGTCCGATCAGTTTGAAGAGCGTTTTGGAATGGGGATCTAGTAAAGGTGGACGTAAATACTTTGTTTTACTTGACGTCAACAGGCTTTTTATTTTATATTTTATTTTATTTATTTTATTATTATTTCAATACAGATACAGTTACAATTTTAAGAATGTGAACAAAAAGAACAAGGGAACGTCAACAGGTTTAAGTAGAAGAATTTAAGTAGTTTAGGGATGGTACCATTAGATGGCGGTAATACACCGGAAGGATGTAAGCTGCCGTAAAACCTCACAGAAGAAGAAGAAGGCTCTCTCTCTCTCTCCTGCTGCGGCGCAGTACGCATGCGCAGTCTTGGACTTTTAGTAAAGCCTTTTGTGACTGTGGCCTTGAGGTAAGCTCTTACCTTTTCTCAAGTACAATACAATTATTTGTACAGAGTTTCTGTCTTTGTAATGCGCATTACACATTCTTATCGATGTTTAATCATGTTTTTTATAGCTCAACGTTGCAGCTGATGCGAAATAAAAAGAAACGGGGCGAGCTAGCTAGCTAGGAATTAGCTAACAGCATGGAACTAGATGACGCGGTTGTGTCAACGTTAAGAGGTAACGTATTTATACAAAGTTGTTTATAATGTAGACTGAGACATGGACAAAAGTTGTTGTAATGATCATACCAATATTAAATAAAAGTTTTTTTACGTCTTTAGTGACGTGTGTGTGTGTGTGTGTGAGAGCAGCAGCTGTAGGGGAGTATGTTGCTAATGCTAACTGGACATGTTGCTAATGCTAACTGGACATTGGCCTGCACATTCTCCACCGGCGCCAAAAGAAAAAAAAAACTGAATTCCGCTACTCTTGGCTAGAAATTATTAAAAATATTGCAATAATACAATGGAGAGAACCCTACTCTGTTATGATTTGCTGTTGCTGTGAACATTAATACATATCTCAGTTAGTACCAACAATACCACACTATATTTGTATTAAAACTGAATAACAATACAATTTAAAATCAATAATGCATATAATTGTTATTGCTGGTTTGTCTCTAAATGCATGTCTCCCATCCATTCATGTACAGCTACTTTAAGACAGCAACAAAAATGTGTTCAGTTGTTGGCTGCAGATGTGAATCTAAATTTGATTGAACTATCAAATTTCAGATATCAAAGAAACTTCTAAATTTTCAAAATTTATAAACTAAACAATTTTACTGGTTTAAAACAATATTAATGTTAAAAAATGCTTTGTTGTGGCCAGTGCAATTAAGAAAAAGCTAGTACTGTACTGTGTGCAATGTGTGCTGATGCATAGTTTAATGGTATTAAGGTTTCTTTTAGCCATCCCAGTATTCCTTTGGAGGCATTTTTTAATTTGACATTTTCTATGTTTACAAGACAGAACAAATCTTAATTGGTTTTCTGTCTGTATTTTGCAGGTCATGGATGAGCTGCGGATAATTATTCAACCATCCAATTCAAGATACATCTCAGAGATGAAGGATAGGTGGGAAAGCTTCTACTCTAAAGTGCAGTTCTATGCTGTCATGAAGAAAGCTATGAAGCCTCCAAATACTTTGGATGGAGGTAATACTATAATATCTTGATGTGTCTAAGTTTGTTTTACAGATTGCATTATTTGCTATAACTAATGGTGTTGCCTTGTCTTATTTTTCTTTTGTCAAACTAGTGGAACATGCGACAGCTGTGTTCAGAGCCCTTCCAATGCTCTTCCCTTCCAGCACAGCACCACCAAAGAAGCTGGGCACCTGGCTTTTTTCCATGTCCTTCAGGTGAGGCTGTAATATTCTATGTGCCTATTGATATATTTCAGTTAATTATGCTTTCATTTTATGTATTTTGTAAAAATTTGATCTAAATACTCTTAAAGTTCAGATCTTTGTTATGATTTGGGCTTAGTTGATTAGAACCCCAGATGCAGGACTGAGTGAAGCTGGCAAAATTGTATTTATTAAACAAAAACAAAGCGCTGACGTGGCAGCAAAATTAAATACAAGGACTTGGCAAGAGATAGTGATGGACAGTTTGAAGCTGAAGCTTCGGCGCATGTATTGAAAAAACAACACTGTTTTAGAAGCACTGTGTCGGAGCTTGATTCGTTTGGTAAAAGTCATGTGATCAGTGACGTCAGAAGCTTCAAAAGTGGCGACGTTACGTCACTGCTTTGGGACCTGATTCAAAGGTTCATGAGGAAGTAAATCATCGGCTGGATTTGTGGTGTGTTTTGACGGCAAACAGAAAAATCCAATTAGATTTTATTTCCCATATCATTCAGGACTTGTGTCTGTACCTTTTTAATTTAAACTTGCTGCATCTCGTTACTTGGAATATGCACACAATCTCCCCAAACAGGTCTATTTAAAAAAGTTTAAACTATTCACACTTGACTATTAAGTATTTTAGTTAGATATGTGTTTTTGAGGTTTTCTAACCCTCTTCTTTCTTTTCTGTCATGTAGACTTCAGAAGGCCCTGAAGGCTTCCTGCGTCAGCGACCTCTGGGTTGTCCTGTTTTGCTCCTTTCTGAAAGCAACTGCATGATTGCTGTTGGAACCACACCAGTGACCACCTTTGACAGGGAGAATCTTGTTGAGGGACTGCTCTATCTCATGGCATATGGCTTCCACCTCACGTACCCGAAGTGCATTTCCACGCTGCTGTCTGTCTTGCAAACTGAAATACTCAAAGACTCCATCCATGACCTAGATTCAACCCCATCTTACAAGAAGGCTCTTGGCGAGTGGAAGTCATTCATTGAGTGAGTTACATCTTTTTCAGAAAAGTTGTTCAGTAAGACACGTTTGTTTGTGTGTTCTTTAAAATTGTTTGTCTGATACATTATCCAAAGTTGGAATAGATTTATTTGTTTGTTTTTATAGTACAGGGAAATTTATTTTTGATACTAGCAGTGAGTATGCTAACTATCTTGAATGTACATTTCTGAAAGTGTTGCACAGTACCCTGCTGAAATTTTGGTTATTTTAGACATACTGTTCGACTAGCTGTTCTGTCAAAATTTTATACAGCAGTGAGCTAACTGTTATTACCGGTAATTCCTTTAGAGAATCTTGAATGTACACTTCTGTTCCACTTCTGTTCACTTATGTTGCTGGCAATAAAGTGCAAAAAGTGAAATTGATTCTGTTCCCTTAATTTAAGATAAAATCCCTTTTTTAAAGTATTCTTATTGAGCTAATTTTGTCTTATTGTTGGCTATTTTTGCTAGTTGTTAATCTCAAAATTGATATAAAATTCTTATATTTTGTTTAATCAAGAAACTAAAAAAATCAGTTTTAAGCAATTTTGTCTTGTTGTAAGCTTTTTTTTGTTTATGTGAAAAAATAAAGTAAGGTGTAGAATCCTAAATTAAGCAAAAAATTCTTGAAATGAGCTTTTTCTAGAAAGCATAATACTCAATTTAGGCAATGATTTTCTACATATCAGAGCATCTCACCTTGTAACAAGTAAATTTTTCTTAATTTAAGTATAAAAAATCTGAAAATCACATATAATAAGTAAAATTTGCTTGTTAAAAGCACATATTTTTTCTTGTTTTGTCTAGTTTTAAGGTATACAGCAGTTAGATTCATTTGCTAGTTTTAAGAATTCTAGCCAAGCAAATTTTTCTCACCCCATTGGCAGATTTTTTTTCTCAAAATAAGAAAATTTGATCAAATTCAAGAATTTACGGCTTATTTCAAGTAGTACTGTTTTTGCAGTGTAGAGCTTTCCTCTCTTCAACTGTGCAGCCTCCATGCCACACGTTGATGCTGGAGCACAGGACGCTCTCCACTGCACACCTGTAGAACGAGGTGAGAACTGGGCTGCTCAGACCAGCACGTCTCAGCCGTCTGAGGAAGTAGAGTCTCTGATGACCTTTCTTGATCAGGCTGGTGGTGTTGTTGCTCCAGCTGAGGTTATCATTCATGTGTACACCCAAGTATTTGTAGCTGGAGACCACTTCCACTGCAGACCCACCTATTTTCAGTGGGGCATGGGTGTGTTTGTTCCTTCTGAAGTCCACAATCATCTCCTTTGTCTTCTTCACATTCATGTGAAGATTATTCTCTTTGCACCAGCTCTCCAGATGTTCCACCTCCTGTCTGTAGCTGGACTCATCATTGTTTGTGATGCATCCCACCACCGCTGTATCATCTGCAAACTTAACAATATGACAGCCTGGAAGTGTGGCTGTACAATCATATGTGAGCAGAGTGAACAGAAGGGGGCTCAGCACACATCCCTGAGGAGAGCCAGTGCTGAGGGTTATGGTGGAGGAGGAGAAGTTGTGGATCTTCACGGACTGTGGTCTGTCTGTTAAGAAGTCTAGTACCCAGTTACAAATAGAGGGGCTTAGTCCAAGTGTAGATAGTTTGTCTATCAGAGGTTTGGGGGATCATGGTGTTGAAGGCAGATGTGAAGTCCACAAAGAGCAGACGCACGTAAAAAAAATTCTAGTGACACATATGCCAAGATATTTAAAATGTTCAGTCACTTTCCTAAGGGGAAAACTCTCATAATTAAGTTTTATTGCCTCATTGTTAATCAAAAACAATTCACTTTTATCTAAATTTATTTTATACCCGGACAATTTTCCAAAATTATCCATCACCTGGAGTATTGTAAGTAATGACTTAAGTGAGTACGAAACATACAAAAGCAAATTGTCAGCATAAATTGAGATCTTGTGGGTAGTCCCAGCTCTACTGATGCCTTGTATCTCCCTACAACCACAGATCATCACAGCGAGCGGCTCAGTTGCCAAGGCAAATAACATGGGGCTTAAAGGACATCCATGTCTTGTTCCACGATACAGCCTAAAGTACTCTGAATATTGGTTATTTGTTAACACTGAAGCGAAAGGACATTTATATGACAGTTTTATCAAAGAACAAAATAATGGGCCACAAACCAAACTTTTCCAATATAAAAATAAAAAATAAAAAAATAATGCCAATTGACTATCAAATGCCTTTTCAGTGTCCATAGAAATCAGACATTCTGCTATGTGGTTATTAGATGTGTAGATAATGTCAAACAAACATCTAATATTGAGAAAATAAAGGCAATGTTTTACAAAACACGGCTGGTCAGGAGAAATAATAGAAGGAAGGACATTTTCTAATCGATGAGCCAGCAATTTGGCCAGTATCTTGACATCTGTGTTTAATAAGGATATGGGTCTGTAAGATGCACAGTCCAATGGGTCCTTTTCCTTTTTCAACAGTAGGAAGATAAAGGCTTGATAACATGTGGAAGGAAGAGCATCAGACTCCAGCAACTTAGTAAAGACTAAATGCAAAAAAGATGAGAGATCACTTGAGAATGTCTTTAAAAAATCTGCCAGGAACCCATCGGGCCCCGGCGATTTTCCAAACTATATAGATGATATAGCTACTTTAATTTCTGTGGGTGAAGAATTTATCTGACAGACAGCTTACTCAGCCGGAGACAGAGATTCTCGCCAGGGGACTGAACTTTGCAGTTTCACCAGGTAGCATTCCTCTGGTGGAGATGATCACAGCCACTGAGTCAGCCATCCGCAACTACAAAATTAAAGAATGTGAAGCAAAACAACTCAGATTAAAAGTTTCAGTCCGTCTCAGCAATGCCAAACCACCACCTTCCAACATCAGTAGAGAGGAGAGGGATGCACTCATCACTCTTAGCAAGGACAAAAACATAATTCTCCCAGCAGACAAAGGAAGGTACACAGTGATTTTGAACCAGAAAGATTATCATGAGAAAGTTATGACACTCCTTAGTGACTTAATCACTTATGAACCGCTGAAAAGAGATCCAGGAAGTGGTTACAAGAAGAAGTTGATTGATTGCCTAAAACAATTGGAGCAAGACAAGCTATTGACCATATTCTGTACCACAGACTGTACCCAGGGGAGGCTACACCTAGTCTGTATGGTTTACCTAAAATCCACAAACAAGGTGTACCTTTAAGACCAATTGCTAGCATGATTAACCCGGTCACTAACATTGTTTACAAATATCTGGCATCTGTACTAATCCCTTTAGTTAGTAGCTCAGAACACCACATACAGAACACCATGGACTTTGTGGAAAAGGTGAGGGTTGTCATCATGGAGACTGATGAAACTATGGTCTCTTTTGATGTCACATCACTCTTTACATGCATTCATGTTGATGAGGCAGTAGAGGTGGTCTGTGCTAGGTTAAAATCAAACATCACTTTGAGTAGCAGGACCATGCTTTCCACAGAGTAATTATGTCAACTCTGGAAAATGTTCCTACAGTCAACATACTTCACATATGGGAACAAGCCCGGATTTTCGCACGGGTTTACTAGGGCTGCAGCCCGGGGCCCCGGCGTTTTGGGGGCCCCGACGCAGGAATTTAAAAAAAAAAGTGAACGGATGGTGTTTGAACTCAGTCTGCTACGTGCTGGAGTTCAGTCAGAACTCTACGTGCCTGCTACGTGCTTGAGAGAGCTGTGTCTGGAGACAGGAGCAGAGGGAGGAGAGAAGCCCGCAGCAGCTGCGGAGCGGACAAGGAGCACTTGTTAAGTAGTGACGTCACTCTCTGGGATCAAAGGGAAGACATTGCAAGCACTGATCACCCGAACCAGAGGCAGACAGTGTAGAGGAGTTCAGTGTTGTGAATTTGGTAGCAAGTAACACCCCACCTTTAAAATAAGTTAATGGTGAACAGTTGAATTAACCTAGCTAACTTTAAAGGGACTCTGTAAGTGGTTTAGCCTGCTGTTGTAAAGAGGCACAAGTTTAAAAGTTAAGAAATTGTTTGTTTCATGCAAGGTGATTGTTACCAAGCTAATTTTAAGTGAATTACAAGTGTCTGACAAATCAAGCCTGAACAAAAAAAAGGGAAAAAAGGGTAGCAAGTTGTATAATTTTGTTTGACATCAAAATAATTTTCTGTTTGTAACAAATTAAAGATTTCTTATTCTGATTTAAGATTTATAATACGACGCTTAACTTGATCTTTGAAGTGAAAATTATTTCAGTTTGTAAATATATTCAAAGGGTGGTATTTAAAAGGGGAATTAAACCCACACCACATTTAGGTTCGTTTTGAAAAGAAAAGAAAAACAGGGGATTGTTCAAGTTTATAAACAAATTTAAAAAAGTAGTATTTAAGCTAAGTTAAAGCTACAGACTTTAATATAAGGACATTAACGTTAAACTGAATTAATAAGGCCCAAAGTATACAATAAGCAGTGAGAAGGCCATGCAAAATTACTGTGATGCTGAAGCGAGAAGGAAATCATGAAGAAGAAGCCGCAGATATAAACCCATTAGAGCCAAGCACAAGTCAAGCTGTTTCAGCAGAGAGCTTGAAGAAAAGTATAAGACAGAGAAAACTCACAGAGAAAGGCCAAGCATGGCATGAAGAAAGATTAAACAAGCTTCAAACTCATTTCAAGTTCAGTTATGACAAATGGAAAACTGTTGGTGATCCTATCAAGTACAAGGACTGGAAAATTTCATTTCAAATGCTGATTGAAAGAAAGAACATCCCAGTAAGTGAAAAGATTTACTACCTTCGAAAGTATGTTGGTGAATAACTCATCATACTTTACCATAGTAATTTGGATATAAACCAGTTTATATATATTATTTTTTATTATTTTTTATTATATATCATCTGAACCAAAACAAACAAAAACAAACAAACAAAAAAATATACTGTATATATATATGGGCCCCCATATTGACTCAAGCCCAGGGGCCCCCATCCTCCTAAATCCGGCCCTGACCCTGGCGGTCATCCGGGATTCATAGAACCGTAGTTACAGTAGTAACTTCCATTCTATTTCATCCCGCCTGACCGCCAGGGGCGGTGCTTTCAAGCACGGATGACGCATGGCAACACGGTCACGAGGAATCGGCAACGTTCAAGGAACAACAACCACGCCACTCACCTCAATGTGAAGGGGAGACATGCTGCTCCAGAACATACAAACCTGCGCGCGAGAAGAATGAAGGAACTAGGTCCCGGATGTGACGTGCCTATATGTGCCAACTGTGCAGCCTCCATGCCACACGTTGATGCTGGAGCACAGGATGCTGTACAGGTGTGCAGTGGAGAGCATCCTGTGCTCCAGCATCAATGTGTGGCATGGAGGCTGCACAGTTGCAGAGAGGAAAACTCTACAGAGAGTGGTGAAGGCTGCACAGAAGATGTTGGAGTCAGTCTCCCCACCATCACAGACATTTACACCTCCAGATGCAGGAAAAGAGCCACCTGCATCATGAAAGACCTCACTCACCCAGCACACTCACTCTTTGCCCCACTCCCCTCAGGACGGAGGTTGAGGAGCATCAAATGTAGAACCACTAGACTGAGGAACAGCTTCTACCCTGAGGCTGTTAGACTCATGAATAAATAATCAACACGAATAAACACTGCAAAATATCACATCATGCTGATGCTGATCTGTTTTCTTGTTGCTGTGTTCATTTGTGACCATCTGCTCATACAGACTCGTGTTCGTGCTGCTGTTTATAATGATGTTTTTCTATTACATTAGGGCTTAGTGTATTACTAGTTGATGTTTTTCTTAGTTAATCCTAGATGTTATTACTGTTTTTCTCTTGCATTTGTTGTTGGATGTAACTGGGACCCTGTGTACATAATCTCGTTTTCATCACATGTACCACATGCGGTGCAAATGACAATAAAGACTCTCTGACTCTGATATAGAGTCACGCGTGTCCCCGGCAGGTCACGGGGTGACGTTGTTGTCATTTGTACTTGACCTGCGCATGCGTAAGAATGCTCATTCGTGCTTGAAAGCACCGCCCCTGGCAGTCAGGAGGGATGCAATAGAACAGCCATTAGGCCAGCCCCAGCATACCATAGGTTCACCTTCCAGGCATTCTGGGTGAAGTAGCCATGTTCTCTCTAGCCGTGTTTCCATCAAGGTTTCTAGATGCACATTTTGAAGCATTGCATCAGAAAAGCTGAATGGAAACGGCAAAATTCGAGTTAACTTCCTCTAATTCACTCAAAAGTTGATACGCTCGCTTGAGGTAGTTTTTGGGGGCTTCGAAACAGAGCTGATGCGCAAAACGACAGATGGAAACAGATTTGCCGACTCAGTTCTGCCGTAGCGAACATTCACGTCATGTGACTGATCAGCTGTTTCCGCTCCGGACAACATGTAACATCGCTAAAACTAGTTGGCATGACAGAATAAATACAACTTGCCCGATAGCAACACATACCTGAAATATTCTCTCCATTTTGACGAGATGTGTGGTCGGGTTCTGTTTTCAACCGCTACTTCCTGTTTACTGTAGACATGCGTAACGCTGACGTCTGACGTAATGACGCTGACGTCTGACGTAATGACGCTGTGCGTGGCCTGGTAGATGCGCATCAAGCCAGTTGATGGAAACACTTCTGATCCGCATTAATTTGTATGTACATTTTTGCGAGATTTCAAAAATTAGCTCAAAATTCGAAATGAAAATAGATGGAAACACGGTTTCTGTTTTCTCCAGGTACTCAAGTTTCCTCTGAAAGACCAAAACATGTGTGTTAGACTAATTAGTAACTCAGTGTTCTCTAGGTGTGAGTGAGAGTGTGAATGGTTGGTTTTCTCATCTCTAGGTGTCCCTGTGATGGATTGCGACCTGTGCAGGGTGCACCCCGCCTCTCGGACAGTGATTGCTGGACATGGGCGACATTTGTGATCCATAAAAGAAGAAGAGGGCAAAGACAATTATGTAAAAGGTCTTATTTGTAGAGTCATATTGCCCACCCACATTGACTTGGTACCCATCTCTGGTAGTCACTCTGGGAGGAGGCTGGGAGGCCCAGGAAGTTTGTCATAAGTTTTGTCACATGGACATATGGAGACAAGCAGCCATTTACACTCTCACTCGCTCCTATGGGGAGGGGCAAGGGGGTGTCAGTGAAGTAGTTGGGAAATATGGCTCTACAAAAAAATATTTTAGAAACATTCCTCAAATGAAATGTTGCAAGTGTCATGGTAAACATATGTTTACCATTGTGCATGTTGTTGACTACATCCTCAACCATATACATGTACTGTATATAGCTGGCTCACTGGTCTAGCGGTATGATTCTTACTTAAAGACCGTGTAAAGTGAAATTAAATGTGTGTTTTGAGTTTGTCACACGGCATAAATATGTGTTATTAATCACCCATATAAATCTGTCTGATTAAAAACATTGTTTTCCTTATAAAATTAAGTCTCAAAAATAATGAAAAAACATAATTGTGCCCTGGTCTGAAACGCTGGGGGCGTGTCAGCGCGTGGGCGTGGTTTCAGCGCAGTACTGCGCCCATGTCCTGCCCCCTGAAGATGTTCGCGAAGGCTGGCAGCCTAATAGGAGTTCTCCAGCCCTACTCATTTGAACCTCCAGATAAAAATATAGGAAACCAAAGAGGTCAGTGAAAAGCAATTGTCAGCAAAATATTCGTCAAACTTTTTATTTTCTTAGAATGTGAGCACACAATGTGAAATCACACAGATACATAACAGCAGCTGTGCGCGGGGGACGTTCAATTCCCACATGGGACGTTTTTTTTTTTTTATTCATTCCAGATTAAAAAAACACAAGAAAACTATTTACAAAACAACAAGAAATAAAGCATAAAGTTTTTTAAATCTGGAATGAATAAATAATCTAAAAAAAAAAAAAAAAGTCATACCTTGTGGGAATCGAACCCACGAGGTCTAGATAAGGTTAGGAGCAGCTAACGGCGCAATGCGTTACCCAGTGAGCCACCAGGACGTGTGTATTTTTGAGCTCCACATTTATAATAAACAAACCGCCCCTCATAGAATGACTAGTTGGGACTTCATAGGCAAAGTAATGCGTTTCCAGTGAGCTACCAGGACGTGTCTATATTTTAAGGTCCACATTTATAAACGAACGAACCGCCCCTCATAGAATGACTAGATGGGACTTCATAGGCAAAGTGGGCGGTTCGTTCGAACCGCCCCTGGCTACGCGCATGCTATTGTTATCTGATGCTATCTGCGATTCGCGAGTGAATGGCTCCACCCAGAGCCATATATAGAGAGAGTTCTGACACTCTTTGAACTCGCCGACAGGCGGTCACGTGGTTCATGTAGCTCTCATTCGTTCCAAACTACGGCTATGGAAACCTTGTGGAGCTGCGCCCTCTGGCGGCGACGGAGAGCTACTGCAGGCAGCGTCAGACTGTAACCATGGTAACATCAAGTCCAGACCAGAGCCATGGAACGAATCGCCCCCTCCATGGCCCACGTGACTTCCGCATTCCATTCTTACAATGGGACTCTATGGAAGTGTCAGAACTCTCTCTCTCTCTCTAGGGCTCTGGCTCCACCCAGAGCCATATAAAGTGAGAGTTCCGACACTCTTTGAACTCGCCGACAGGTGGTCAATCGTTCCAAACTACGGCTATGGAAGCCTTGTGGAGCTGCGCCCTCTGGCGGCGACGGAGCGCTACTGCAGGCAGCGTCAGACTGTAACCAGAGCCATGGAACAAATCGCCCCCTCCATGACCCACGTGACTTCCGCATTCCATTCTTACAATGCAACTCTATGGAAGTGTCGCAACTCTCACTTTATATGGCTCTGGCTCCACCGATGCGAAGAACGAATTTATACAGCTGGAGCTGCAGGGGGTGGGGCTTTAGACCGCGTGACGAAACGCGGTCACATTTAAACCACGCCTAAAAAATCCTGAAGCAGACATATCTTTAAACAAAGTTTGATCTATAACTCCAAAATTAATTGAGCTACAATTTTGAGACTTTTTACTCATTTACAAGATTACAATTATGACATTTATAATGTTTATTGAAGAAAATATTGAAATTCACGTTACACGGTCTTTAAGGTTTGAGAGGTGATGGGTTCAAATCTCATACAAACCCTTGAGTGACTTTTTTTGTTTGTTTGTTTTATAGCAAAAGAATACAATACTTACCTAAGAAGTATGTTGATATGTTTATATTATGGCCTGTTACCATATAGTGCCTAACTGGGCTGCAAATGATATCAGTGAGGGGTTGTTCAAACTGTCTGTGTCTTTACGAACATAAGTAACAGGTGCTCATGGTCTTGTAAACTGAATTATGTTCATTATTTGTGCAACACTTTTTCTAACAACATACCGGTAGTCAGAGTTCTCACAAGTATCTCAACCCCTTCTCAGTTTAGTTTCTTTAATACCAGAGAGCTACATCTGTATCTTCACAACTGCTCAGGAGCTCTACATTTGACAAGAAACATCTGAGGCTACAGACCTGACTGCCCAGTTCTTAAAACAGAAGGATAATAAATAATAATTGCTGAACAAACTTGTCCAAATAATAATAATAATAATAATGAATTCAATTTATAACGCACTTTTCATTAATAAAAATCTCAAAGTGCTACAAAGTGCAACAAAGATCAAAGAACAAAAAATAAAACAAGTGAAAAATCAAGTAAAATCAAATAATAATATCAACTAAGATCAGAAAGGTGGATAGTGTTTAAAAGATTGTTGGATAGTGATTGTACAAATACTGTATATTCAGTAGATTATACCATAGATGAATGGCAACCAAGGTGGATAGGATTTTGGCACCATACTAATGTGCACAGCCAAAAATGCAGTTTTGCAAACAGTGTCCACCAAAATAGAATGCTTTTTTATTTTTTTATTTTTTATGGCAACTCAGAACACAACCACACAGCATTCTGGTCACATGACCACAATCATTTCGAATTGAGTGAGACTGTAGCTGAAAATTAGCTTAAATCTTCTGCTATTTTCTTGCAATTTTGAGCAACTAGTCCTAATTGAAAAAAAAAAAAAGTTGCACCATATTGAGAAACTACCCTTAGCTGAGTATCACAAAACTGAAATTTAACAACAAAGCTACAGCAATACAATGCTTTTAAGCCTTTCCTCCTGTAATTCCATCAGATGAATCTCACAGATGTATTTTTACATCTACGAAGTTTCTCCTCTGCGATCCCACACAAGTATAATCAAAGCCTTGCTAGTTGTGCACATAGTTTTTCATCAAACAAAAAAAACGTCTTTGCCAAGACATCAGATTATGAGTTGTCCTCCAGAACATCTGATTGCACTCATTAATTCTCTGAGCCACTTGGGCTCAAAAAGCTGCTGCCTGGATTCTGGGAAGCAGCTCTGGTCTGATGGTGTTTGTTTACAGCATTTAGAAATGCCAGCTGGTGATATGAAAAGGCAGAAACAGGGTCGTATGTCTGCAGCAGCAGATGTGATTTTAGAGCGCTGATCATAAAAAAAAAAGAATCGTGACCTGCATGGTTTTTCATACTTCCATAAAAATTCTCATTCAGTCAAAATCAAATATGATGTATTTTTTTTGGGGGGGTGGGGATAAATTAAAGATCTAGCATTCCTTGACGAATGCATTTCACCCAGCACCTATTAGTTCTAAACTAAAATCCACCTACAATTACCGGTAATTTTTCGCCATATTTGTGATGACTAATGTTACTTAGCTGTGGCAGCCATCTTGAACTAGAATGATTAAATGTTAATTATATGTTGATGTACATACAGTACGATGATTAATTTATGAAAGTCTGAAAAACATCCAGTTGTTCATGCTGTCTTCAGGCCCAGGCCTCCCTTGTAAAAGAGATCTGTGATCTCAATGGGATTTGCCTGGTTAAATAAAGGTTAATAATTAGAGGTTTTGCTAAAAGACAAATGGTTCTGACAAGACAAGTTGGAACCAAACGTTTTATACAAAGCTGTGCAACATGTAGTGGTCAATGCATGCATTGCAAATCACTTTCCACTACTGTCACATCAAATTTTAGCTCCAAATCTGTAAAAATGACGTTTTGTTTGTGGTTTTGAAAGTCGGCTGGCTCTGGTGGCCATCAGGAAAGGATTGGCTCTAAATGTTTATCAGCTGTTGATGGACAACTAATAATAAATTTATAAAAAAGTTCATTAAAATCTATCTAGTAGGTCACAACTACTTTGCCAACAAGAAGTTAAAGTTGACTTTAAGTTAAAAGGTGCTGTACAATCATTTAGTGCTTGGTGTATGTGTTGGGAATGACTCAGCCACTTCCACACCCAATTTTAGGTCAGTGCCTGTAAAACTGACTGTCATAGAGATTTTTGTGTTTTCTAGAACGGCTCTTGGCAGTAGCAGCCAGCTTGAATGGACACACACACACACAGCAAAACCATTATCACCTTTAACATTTGGTGCTGGGCAAAAACAAAACTGCATGAGCTCACAAGCCTGTGTTTCTGCACGTGTGTGTGTGTGTGTGTGTGCTCATCAGTCGGTGAGTGACTAAAAGAGGGCGGCACTCGTTACGGTCAACAAGTGGAAATGCGCAGACACTCTAATCCTCTCTGCAAATCAGCTTTAATCAGCCCAATCAATCTTCACCCCCGTTCCCGCTCTTCACACTGAACATGGCTGTACGCTTCTTCACCGCCGTCGCTCCTCTCGGGTGGAACATTTATTTGCGGGTACTTGACTCCCCCCTTCAGATGAGCTGGTCTACAAGCAAGCTAATAAAGCAGCTAATTGTGTGGTTGTCAGAGCAGGATTGATTTGTCTGTTTCAACACTGATAACACAAGCAATCATCTCTTTCTGTGAAGCCTTCACACACTGCAGCGCTCTGCTGTAGCTGCTGACATTAACAGCCAGTTTGTGTGTGTGTAAAAAACACTTAAGACAAATGGACAAATGGTTTGCAGGAATTTCAGTTTAGAAGCAGTAAACAAAGGATAACAAACACACAGATCGACTGTATATGTAGGACACTGAGACTCTTTAGCATGGCGACAGTCAAGGACATATAGAAGAGGGTTCAGTGGGTACCCAAGCCCAGACTGCAGGGCAAGCCACATCCAAAAGGTAAATTCTTGTCTGATGGGTAACATTAAGACACGTTACCCAGGCAATGGTTTACACCACACGTAAACAGGGGTGGAAGTTATGAATTACAAATACCCGCATTACTGTAATTAAGTACCGGTAGATTTTTTGGGTACTTGTATGAGTATTTATTTCAAGTGTGTAATTCTACTCATCAGAAACAAGCGTTCAATACAAAAACAACGGGACTTTATTTGTAACAGAAAACGTTTCGCCCTTCATCCAAAAGGCTTTTTCAATTCAAAGAGCAGGCTGTGTGAGAGTGAGGTTATAAACAGACTGAGGCCCTGTTTACACGGACACTGTGGGGGGAAACGGAGGTTTTGGGTATGTTAATTAGATGAAAAGTTTTCTGTTTACACGGGCGAATTCAAGTGTTTCACGGAGCTGCTCAATCTCCCCCCTCCCTCATGACCCCCCTCCTCCCCTCATGAATCCAGTGTAGTTACCATGCCGGGTCATTAGATGGCGCTGTGAATTTTTGAAACTTCACCCAATGTGCATGCGTGCTGCTTCACTCTGCTGGCAGACTGCTGCGTTCTTCTGGGCTAAAAGTTCAGCTAACAACAAGTTAACAAGTTAAAGCTGCATTTTGGATAAGAGTCGACAGGTTTGACACCAAGTGGGACCTCTTCATCTAACAAGCTGCACACCAGATGCTGAGTGGACTGTGGACCAGAACCTAGTCGACGATGTCTGACTTTAGTCCGTGAAACAGCTGATTTCAGCAAGTAAACAACGTTAATAATAATGTTAGCTTGTATTTACTTTGATCACACAACAACCAACTGATTTATTTTATTTATTTATTTTTCTGCGAGGTCGAGGCTGTCCTGTCACCAACCGGACCGTTTCGGATCGGACCAGAATCCATGATGAAAACAGCAGAGTCCAGTTCATAAAGCAACCGGACCAGACAACATCCCAGGGAAAGTTCTGAAGGAATGTGCGGACCAGCTCTGTGAGGTGCTGGCTGACATCTTCACCACCTCACTTGCACTGGAGTCAGTTCCCACCTGCCTGAAGACCGCCACCATCATCCCAGTCCCAAAGAGCTCCACAGTGACTGGTCTGAATGACTATAGACCGGTGGCCCTCACCCCGATAGTCGCTAAATGTTTTGAGAAACTGGTCATGTCCCACATCAAGACAACCGTCAACATCAACGAGGACCCTCATCAGTATGCATACCGCGAGAACCGATCAACAGAGGACGCCATCTCCTCTGTGGTCCACATTGCTCTCACCCACCTGGATCAGAAGGACTCATACGTGCGCATGCTCTTTGTGGACTTCACATCTGCCTTCAACACCATGATCCCCCAAACTCTGATAGACAAACTATCCACACTTGGACTAAGCCCCTCCGTTTGTAACTGGGTCTTAGACTTCTTAACAAACAGACCACAGTCCGTGAAGATCCACAACTTCTCCTCCTCCACCATTACCCTCAGCACTGGCTCTCCTCAAGGATGTGTGCTGAGCCCTCTTCTGTTCACTCTGCTCACATATGATTGTACAGCCACACATCCAGGCTGTCATATTGTTAAGTTTGCAGATGATACAGCGGTGGTGGGATGCATCACAAACAATGATGAGTCCAGCTACAGACAGGAGGTGGAACACCTGGAGAGCTGGTGCAAAGAGAATAACCTTCACATGAATGTGAAGAAGACAAAGGAGATGATTGTGGACTTCAGAAGGAACAAACACACCCACACCCCACTGAAAATAAGTGGATCTGCAGTGGAAGTGGTCTCCAGCTACAAATACTTGGGTGTACACATGAATGATAACCTCAGCTGGAGCAACAACACCACCAGCCTGATCAAGAAAGGTCATCAGAGACTCTACTTCCTCAGACGGCTGAGACGAGCTGGTCTGAGCAGCCCAGTCCTCACCTCCTTCTACAGGTGTGCAGTGGAGAGCATCCTGTGCTCCAGCATCAACGTGTGGCATGGAGGCTGCACAGTTGCAGAGAGGAAAGCTCTACAGAGAGTGGTGAAGGCTGCACAGAAGTCTGTTGGAGTCAGTCTCCCCACCATCACAGACATTTACACCTCCAGATGCAGGAAAAGAGCCACCTGCATCATGAAAGACCTCACTCACCCAGCACACTCACTCTTTGCCCCACTCCCCTCAGGACGGAGGTTGAGGAGCATCAAATGTAGAACCACTAGACTGAGGAACAGCTTCTACCCTGAGGCTGTTAGACTCATGAATAAATAAATAATAAGAATAATCACTGCAAAATATCACATCATGCTGATGCTGATCTGTTTTCTTGTTGCTGTGTTCATCTGTGACCATCTGCTCATACAGACTCATGTTCGTGCTGCTGTTTATAATGATGTTTTTCTACTACATTAGGGCTTAGTGTATTACTAGTTGATGTTTTCTTAGTTAATCCTAGATGTTATTACTGTTTTTCTCTTGCATTTGTTGTTGGATGTAACTGGGACCCTGTGTACATAATCTCGTTTTCATCACATGTACCACATGCGGTGCAAATGACAATAAAGACTCTCTCTCTCTCTCTCTCTCAATAACGTATTTACAGTTCGGTTAACGTGTTTTAATAGTGTGTTCAGTTTAATTCTCAGTGTTTGTGTGACGTACAGTTTGTGATGTTGAATAAATAAATAAATAAAAACAAACCTGTTGTCTTCATTTTAAACACGCAGCATGTTATGCATCGTTTAAATTACGTAACTTGAGTCCAGATAGAATAATTTAGTTCAGATAACTTTATATATCTCCCACACTAACATAAATATTGTTTATTATTGTTAAACTGTAATTATTTAGCACATATTGTGCAGCGTGACACGTGAAATGTCCGCCTGCCTGCTCAATAAGCAGCGACATAAGAACTGGATCAGACTGTCTCTTCCAACACAGATACAGGTAATCAGGTGTAGATTAATTAAATATGAGACTCAAAATATATTCCATCAGCTGTAGTTCAGAAAGTGGTGCTGTCCAGTCCACCGCCATTGTTAGAAATGCCGGCTGTCCGCGCGTGCATGCGGCGCGCATGTGTTTAAACAAAAGCTCAGTGGGAGATGTTTACATTATCAACGGGGGGGTCAGAGAAAAAGATCCACTCTGGAGGGTGAGTTCAAAAACCATCGGAGTCAAAGAGGGGGGTCAGTGGACTCGTGTCAACGATAAGCAAAGACGCAGAGAGAAAGGAGCGGTTTCACTCAAAATACGCGGCGTGTAAACAGGGCCTGAGATGACACACACAAACCTATGTAAATTGAAAGCTGAGATAACACACACACATACCTGAGATAACAACACACAGCCTATGTAAATTGACGAATCACACATCACACCTTAACAGTAGGGGTTTCTTAAGTTCTTTGTTATGGTAAATGGTAAATGGAGCTAGCGCTTTCCAGCCCCCTTTGAGGGGCCCCAAAGCGCTTCACAGTACCAAACATCCACCCATTCATACGCACATTCATACACCGGTAGCGATAGACTGCCATGCAAGGCGCTGCCTGTCCTACCGGGAGCAACTCGGGGTTAAGTGTCTTGCCCAAGGACACAACGAGGTATGCCGTGACCGGGGATCGAACCCAAGACCTTCTGGTCCTGAGCCGGCTGCCCTGCCTCTACACCTCTCTGCCCATTCACAAGAAGTGGCTCCTCTGTTCTCATCAGGTGTGAACCGTCTGGGAATCAGACCTAAGGCTGCATTATAAGTTTTTGAAAGTTGGAACCTGAGCCCCCCCTCTGTTAAGAGAAGGTCTTTCTTTTTTAACATAAACAGCTTCTTTCACACCCCTCTCAAACCATCTGTGTTCTCTGTCCAAAATGTGCACATTCTGGTCCTCAAATGAGTGTCCCTTGTCTGTGAGGTGGAGATGAACAGCTGAGTTTTGTCCAGAGGAGGAGACTCTCCTGTGTTGGGACATTCGTCTGTGAAGAGGCTGTTTAGTTTCCCCAATGTAGAGGTCTGGACAGTCCTCGCTGCACTGGACCGCATAAACTACATCACTCTGTTTGTGTGTAGGTTTTGTCCTTAGGGTGCACCAGTCTCTGTCTGAGAGTCCTGCTGGGTTTGAAATGTACTGGGATGTTGTGTTTGTTGAAAATCCTTCTGAAATTTTACTCATACTTAAGTGCAATTTAGACCATGTAATCTACTTCGCTTTTAAAATCAGAAGTCGCTACTGAGTATGGCCACAATTTGAATTAATATTCATCTTTGTAGCCAGTAATGCTCTCAGATAACGAACACGTCAATTATCTTTGTCATAAGCAAAGGGCAACTTTGTAGTGTAGAGAGTCATTTATGGACCAAAGATTTGGAGAAAAAGCCAAAATGGAGACAGAGGACAACACTGTCTGTCAACAGAGAAATGACGAGGTAAAGGCTGAGGACGAGTCCCTGTGGCCGTATGGAGGAATGTTTCATCTACAGAGAGTGAAAAGGAGACAGAGTCCAGATGCAAACTTTGTTTGCTCTCCACGGTGATAGCAGCTTACAAGACTTCAGCATCTAATCTCAAAAACATATTGCGGTATATGAGGTTTCACAGCTACCAGTATGATATTGCTTTTTTATTGTTTGTATGTGTGGGTTATAAGTTTGGCTAAGTATGCAAAGATCTTAGATATTGTCACTGCCATAAGTTTGCCTGGTACTAAAATAAGATGGAGCTTCTGAGAAATGTAATTTGACTGTAGCTATTATATACAGTAAATCAAACTGAATGCCTTCTATTGACAACACAATAAAACATCAATTGGTTAAAAAGTAATTAATACTCTGAGTAGTTTTTGAGAAGAGTACTTTGTACTTTTGCTTAGGTATTTTTTAAATAAAACTAGCACTTTTGCTGGTACTGTAATTTAGTACAATTTAAGCAGTGTAACAGTACTTGTACTTGAGTACAAATTTTCAGTACTCTTTCCACCTCTGCATGTACCGTATTTTCTGGTGTATAGGTCGCACCGGTGTATAGGTCGCACCATCCAATTATCACCAATAGATTGGAAAAATCCCTAGATAGGTCGCACCGGTGTATAGGTCGCACCTACGTTTAGCTCTGCTGCAAATGTCTGTCACAGGAGCGCACAGCAAGGCTTTTAAGAAGATTAACACTTAAAAACAATTATTTGTTTGATAAAAATTATAGCAAATATGTGTCTGAGCTGAACTTTTCCTTAATAAATGAACGTAATTGTGAAATGAGCTGGATTTAAAAATTTATTTAGCCAAAAGTGATAACAAGCCATATATAGGTCGCACCTGTGTATAGGTCGCAGGCCTTGAAAAAACCATAAAAAGGTGCGACCTATACACCGGAAAATACGGTAAGCCCCAATGAAAGTGATAGATGTGAGAAAGGTCTTCCACATGTCTTTACTTGGTTCTGGATGAAGATAAGATTGTTGTCATCCTTGTAGCTTTATTCATTTGGTGTTCTGATCCTTCCTACATCTGACAGGTACCTTTTTTTGCACTCTCTCAACAGTCATTTTACCTTCACCTTGTTTAGGTAGAATGAACCTCCAGAACTCATGACAGCTGAGACAGGCTCTGGTCTTGGTGAGAGACCAAGCTCCAACCACGATTGTTCTTGTTATTTCTAGATTGATAGCAAATAAAGCTTATTTTAAATTACATTTTCAATGCCTTTGCTTTGGGTTTTATATTTTGGATATAAACTTGTCAGAGTGTTGGTAAGTCAATCTCATTTTACAACTTTGCCAACAGTAGCTATGTTTACATGGGCAAAATTCAGTGACCGGATTGAAATGTGCTCTGATTGCATAATTAGATAGTACCGTTTACATGGGCACAATCCATTCATAACGAGCGTTTACATGCATCAGGCTTTTATTCTGACCAGAAGAACAGACTTGCACAGAGTGGTACACTCCCCTTTAAAAAAAAAATCACTGAAGAGGAAGCTATTTTCGGGAAAACCACAGAAGAAGAAGTTACTTCCGGGACGAAAGTAAACAGACGCACCAAAAATGGACCTGCGTCAGATTGTAATGACGGCTATGGAGTTGTTACTGCACTACTGCACTCCCTGATTGAGCTACTGGCAAGCAACGCATGCTTTTAGTCTTTTTTATTTGCAGTATGAGAGCGCTGGAAAAGGAAACACGTAGGGGAGGGGTGCACATGCGCAGTCAGGACAGTTTCCACAGTCCGATAAAAGGAACAGATTAAGTGTTTACATACTCACCGATCTGGTTACTGATCGGCGTAAACCACCTGTTTCGATCTGATCACAAATTAGGTTGGATCACGCCAAATACACAAAAAATAACCCGAACGGGGTGTTTACATGACACACTTTTGTTCCGATCGGCCGTTTGATCCGATTACTTATGTCCATGTAAACATACTCTGTACTTATGTTACCACAGATGACTACTGGATATGGAGGAAGACTAGCAGCTATTTTAAGAAGTAATATAAGCTAATACTAAGAATGAGACAACAATTTAACAAATTAGCAGATTTTTAGGAGGAATTAATTGCTATTGGATAAATTAGCAACAAAGGAATTTTTGCCATCTAGGGTCTCAGGTAAACATAGGTTGCAGGTTTTGCTGACAAAAGTTGAATGGACCCTGTGTTTTAGAGATATGACTCATGACCAAAGACGAGGCCTCAGACAAGATCTAAAATACAAGCAATTGACCTTTCGCAGAAGCCCCGCCCCCTTAGTTACTGTTGCTACGCCCGTCAAGCTTTCTGTAGCCGGTGAGTGTTAGCGCGTCATGACGGGGATAGCTTGTATACCAGTGCTCTCTCTCTCTCCCAGCAACACGGTGCTTTCGTCTGTCTTGTCCTGCACGCCGCAATTTGCCGGCACGTCTTTGTCTTGTCTACGTGTTCAAGAACGCAAGTATAGCCGTGAATTCCTGCTTGATGTCGGAAAAACCGCTCATTTGGGAATAAACAGCGAACTCCAGGAGAAGCTACATGAGCTCGAGGTGGAGTTACATCAGCTTCGTGACTGCGAGCTGCTCTGGAAGCCAGCCCGGACCTTCCCTTCATCGCGCCCGCCGTGGAAGTACCACAAGCGGCGTGACGCTTCACCGCGCCCGCCATGGAAACGCCACAAGCGGCGTGACAGGAAACAGAAGCGGGGTAAACGCGGAGGTATCAGAGCTAGGCTAGCAGCTAGCCCACACAGGCCGGCTATCCCATCCATGGTTCTGGCTAACGTGCGCTCCTTGGACAACAAATTGGATTATATACGCCTGCTACGAACGACACAAAAGACTGTGAGAGACTGCTGTGTGTTTGTATTCACGGAAACGTGGCTCAACAACAACGTTCTGGACCATGCTGTCCAGCTGGAGCAGCTAACATGCTACAGAGCGGACCGAACCCCCGAGGGAGGTAAGACAAGGGGAGGGGGGCTCTGTGCTAAATGACAGATATAAAAAAAAACGATTCAAGATGCTTGTTAAAAGAGAAAATGTTAATTAGCTAGTCAAGTTTATGTAGTGAAACTGACTAAACATGATATCGTATAGGGTTCACAGCATCGAGACCCGACAGTGAACTAATGTAAACATTCGCTAAAGTTAGCTAATGCTAATGAGCTTACTAAACGTAAGAGGGTAATCTTCTAAAAATTATATCCAAAATAATACACAACAATGAATATTAATAATAACCTTTCTTGAAATTATAATTATTACTTCTAGAGCAGGACAGTCACAATGAATGTTTGTCTTACCTTTGAGCATACATACGAATGCTTGTTTATCTTCGAGACATTAAGCTGGGAGTGAGGCCTTCCACACTGTTTTATCCATTGTTGACACCGTTCCAGTTGTGTTTTCGGCTTTGGGAAGGGAAAAAACAAGACTCCACCAGACAAACTCTTGGGATACCTGCTGTCTGATTTACACAATCCATAGGCGCATCGCTTCACCATCTTGTAGAATGTCGGACCTAGCTTACATAGCCGGAGATGCTAGTGACGTGTGATTGGACAATGGCCGGTTGGGGGCGGGGTTTTGCGAAAGGT
>JBBPBX010040594.1:0-29290 GCA_038048925.1 Garcialebias charrua
AATATAAGCTAACATGCACATAAAGTTTTAAATATATATATATAAATATATACACATACAGTATATATAATAATATATTATTATATATATGTGTATATATTTTATATATATATATATATTTAAAACTTTATGTGCATATATATGTATGCACATAATCAACATTACACAGGTTGTGTGACAGGTTATTGCACAAGTAGTGACATTGAGATTTAATTATTAGTTATTACCAGTTGTTCAGTGTTATTTATTGATTATTTAACCACACCACCCCGTCAACCCATACCCTGCAGCCCGTTGAGTTCTTCCTGTTCTTAAATGACCTTGACCTTGGATCAAAGCAACGGGACCTTGCTGACCCGTACGGTGTCCATCAGTCCACGGTCAGCCGGATTTTCACAGCAACTTTTTATTGACAGTACTCGGCTCTACCTGAAGAGCAGATACATAAAAATCTACCTGCAGACTTCAAGGACTACCCTGACACTACAGTCACACTACTTACTACTTGTAAGAAAATAAAATGTTCAAAACATTCTGACTTTTGTCTTCATTGATGTATTATCACCCAAAAAAAATGTGTACTGTATTTTGGTTTAAGACAGGCTTAGAGTCCAGTTTTAGCGCTTCCAGTCGGTCCCACCTTCCTGTTGATGCTCGGCGCAGCCCTGGTTCCAGCTCAGAGTGATCAATGCACTGATAACCAACAGGCTCAGAATAAATACATTCCATCTTCCCCACATGCCTACACAAAGGCTTTGTGTGGAACAGTCCATTCTGTGGCAGGGTGGAGAGAAAACAGGAGCCGTCTGTGGGATTTATTGATGAAAGACGCAAAGAAGGAACTCGGTCCATCACACTGAAGTGACTTCATCTGCTCAGCTGGCTCAAATGAACGCTTGAAGACAAATATATTTAAAATGCAGTCAATCTTTAGATGAGTTTGTTCAGCGGAGGGCTCTGCGACCTGTCTCAGGAGTCACATATGGCCCTTCAGAAGAGCATTGCATTTAATCAAAGTGGAACTTTTGATTATGGCTTTAAATTATCATAAAAATGGTTTAATTAGTGGAATATTTTGCCACATTCATTTTATAAGTGTGCTGTCACCGTGTCTTGCCTCCTGATGGAGCTGTAGCTCTGACCCACCCCCACGGCAGGTGGAGAGCAGATCCAAAGAACCGTAAAGATCTGTAACACCGAGCGTTAAGATAAAAGGACTGTACTTATACAGCACCTTTCTATCTAAAGAAGACATTCAAAGCTCTTTACAACACAATCTGTGCCTCATTTACCCATTCATACAACACTCTAGATCACTACAAAGATTAATCAGAGCTTTATCACATTCATACGTCGATAGGACACACATCGGAGGCAGCAAGGGGTTTGGCGTCTTGATTTTTTATTTTTTTTTATTTTTAATTTTTATTCATTTTATAAAAACACAACAATAATACATACAGTAGAAGAAAATCAAAAACAGACATATAAAATGAAAGGATATTCTTATTCCATACTCATCCACCCGTTCGCTGCGGTCACAGAACAGCAATCTCCTTCACATTCCGAGAAACAAATTAAGGACCATGGGAGACCGGGCTTTCAGTGTGGCTGCCCCCCGCCTGTGGAACTCTCTTCCTGACTGTCTAAGAGCCCCACAGTCTGTGGTTGACTTTAAGAGCGGCTTGAAGACCTTTCTTTTCGACCGAGCATACTCTACCTCCTCATGATTCTACTTTTGATCTTAGCTGATATTGTTATTGATTTTAATTGTTTTATTATTTGTTTTATTGACATTTAATTCTGTTGCTCCTTGTAGCACTTTGAGATTTTCATAAATGAAAAGTGCGTTATAAATTGAATTCATTATTATTATTATTATTAAAGGCGGCAGAAGAAGAAAAAATCTTATTTTTTCTGCCCCTTAAACTCCAATAAACAATTCATATAACAAACTCATATAATTTCCATAACTTAGTTTCAACCATCAATAAACTCTTCATACAACCAACTCACTTGATTCCCAAGAAAAGAACAACTAAATTTATAATTTTTAATTTAATATTATATATTTTATATATTTTATACCTTCTGCATCACATACAACATTTAAATTCCAACACATTTAAATGTATAATTTTAACCGATTAAGCTTAATCAGTCTTTTGAAAGCAGCCATTGAATCAAGCACTTTAATATCAGATTCCAATTCATTCCATAACCCTATTCCTCTAACTAAGGTAGATCTTCCCCGTGAACTAGTCCTAAAATATGGCTTAACAAAAAGATTAATCCCGTTAAGATTATAACTACTCGTTCTTCTAACAAAGTATTTTTGAATATTTGAAGGAAATGCATTATTTTGTGCTTTGTACAAAACTAACAAAATATTTTAATCAACTAAATCATAAAACTTCAGCAGTTTCATTTGATAAAACAAAATGCTTGATGGATGATGGAAATTCTTTCTGGTGATAATTCTAATAATTCTCTTCTGTAATATAAAAATAGGCATTGTAACTGATTTACACGCTGTACCCCAGACATTAACACCATAAATTAAGTGTGGTACAAATAATGTATTATACAGCAAATAAAGTGCCTTATCATTTAATAAATCTTTAACCCTGTAAAATATTGCAATAGACTTAGATAATTTAGTTTTAACTGAACTTATATGTTGTTTCCAGGATAATTTATCATCAATGATGATACCCAAGAACCTCACCTCATTAACTCTCTGAATCTCAGATCCATCAATTAAAAAAGGTACATCAATCGATTTATTTTTATTACTAAATATCATGTAGCTAGTTTTACCCAGATTCAACGTTAATTTATTAATTTTAAACAAAGTCTGAATTTTATCAAGTTCTGTCATCATCAATTTCAAAGTTAGTTCGATATTGTCACCACTACAAAAAAAGTGGTGTCATCAGCAAAAAGAATGCACTTCAGGAGTCCTGAGACCTGTACCAAATTGTTTATGTATAATAGAAATAATTTTGGTCCTAATATCGAACCCTGAGGAACTCCACATGTAATAGTGTTGAGCTCGGATTTCACCTCATCCATTTGCACAAACTGTTTCCTACCATTGGTGGCGGCCGAGGGCGGGGACCCTGGCGGTCTGATCCTCGGCTACAGAAGCTGGCCATTGGGACATGGAATGTCACCTCTCTGGTGGGGAAGGAGCCTGAGCTAGTGTGTGAGGTTGAGAGGTTCCGACTAGAAATAGTCGGACTCACCTCAACGCATGGCTCTGGCTCTGGAACCAGTTTCCTTGAGAGGGGTTGGACACTCTTCCACTCTGGAGTTGCCCCTGGTGAGAGGCGCCGAGCAGGAGTGGGCATACTGGTTGCCCCCCATCTTGGTGCCTGTACGTTGGGGTTCACCCCGGTGAACGAGAGGGTAGCCTCCCTTCGCCTACGTGTGGGGGGACGGGCTCTGACTGTTGTTTGTGCCTATGCACCAAACGGCAGCTCAGACTACCCACCCTTTTTGGAGTCCTTGGAGGGGGTATTGGAGAGTGCGCCTCCTGGGGACTCCCTTGTTCTACTGGGGGACTTCAACGCTCACGTGGGCAATGACAGTGAGACCTGGAGGGGTGTGGTTGGGAGGAACGGCCCCCCTGATCTGAACCAGAGTGGTGTTCTGTTATTGGACTTCTGTGCTCGTCATGGATTGTCCATAACGAACACCATGTTTAAGCATAAGGGTGTCCATATGTGCTCTTGGCACCAGGACACCCTAGGTCGCAGTTCGATGATCGACTTTGTTGTCGTCTCATCTGATCTGCGGCCGCATGTCTTGGACACTCGGGTGAGGAGAGGGGCGGAGCTGTCTACTGACCACTACCTGGTGGTGAGTTGGCTCCGATGGTGGGGGAGGATGCCGGTCAGACCTGGCAGACCCAAACGTATCGTGAGGGTCTGCTGGGAACGTCTGGCAGAGTCTCCCGTAAGACGGAGCTTTAACTCCCACCTCCGGGAGAGCTTTGAACACGTTCCGAGGGAGGCGGGGGACATGGAGTCCGAGTGGGCCGTGTTCCGCGCCTCTATTGTCGAGGCAGCTTATCGGAGCTGTGGCCGCAAGGTTGTTGGTGCCTGTCGAGGTGGCAACCCTCGAACCCGGTGGTGGACACCGGCAGTGAGGGATGCTGTCAGGCTGAAGAAGGAGTCCTATTGGGCCTTTTTGGCTTGTGGGACCCCGGAAGCAGCTGATAGGTACCGGCAGTCCAAGCGGCATGCGGCTCGGGTGGTTGCTGAGGCAAAAACTCGGGCGTGGGAGGAGTTCGGAGAGGCCATGGAGAATGACTTCCGTACGGCTTCGAGGCGATTCTGGTCCACCATCCGGCGTCTCAGGGGGGGAAAGAGGTACGAGACCAACACCATTTATGGTGGAGGTGGCGTGCTGCTGACCTCAACTCGGGATGTTGTGAGTCGGTGGGCGGAATACTTCGAAGACCTCCTCAATCCTACTGGCACGTCTTCCACTGAGGAAGCAGAGCCTGGGGACTTTGGGTCGGGTTCTCCGATCTCTGGTGCTGAGGTCGCCGAGGTGGTTAAAAAGCTCCGCGGTGGCAAGGCTCCGGGGGTGGATGAGATTCGCCCGGAGTTCCTTAGGGCTCTGGATGTTGTAGGGTTGTGTTGGCTTACGCGACTCTGCAATATCGCGTGGACATCGGGGGCAGTTCCCTTGGATTGGCAGACTGGGGTGGTGGTTCCCCTATTTAAAAAGGGGGACCGTAGGGTGTGTTCCAACTATAGGGGGATCACACTCTTAAGCCTCCCTGGTAAGGTCTATTCAGGGGTTCTGGAGAGGAGGGTCCGTCGGATAGTCGAACCTCGGATTCAGGAGGAGCAGTGTGGTTTTCGTCCTGGTCGTGGAACACTGGACCAGCTCTACACCCTCAGCAGGGTCCTGGAGGGTGCGTGGGAGTTTGCCCAACCAGTTTACATGTGTTTTGTGGACTTGGAGAAGGCATTCGACCGCGTCCCTCGGGGGGTTCTGTGGGGGGTACTCCGGGAGTATGGGGTACCAGGCCCTTTGATAAGGGCTGTTAGGTCCCTGTACGACCGGTGTCAGAGCTTGGTCCGCATTGCCGGCAGTAAGTCAGGCTCGTTTCCGGTGAGAGTTGGACTCCGCCAAGGTTGCCCTTTGTCACCGATTCTGTTCATAACTTTTATGGACAGAATTTCTAGGCGCAGCCAAGGTGTTGAGAGGATCCGTTTTGGTGACCTTAGAATCGCTTCTCTGTTTTTTGCAGATGATGTGGTCCTACTGGCTTCATCAGTTCGTGATTTACAACTTTCACTGGAGCGGTTTGCAGCCGAGTGTGATGCGGCCGGGATGAGGATCAGTTCCTCCAAATCCGAGGCCATGGTCTTGAGCCGGAAAAGGGTAGCATGCCCTCTCCGGGTCGGGGAGGAGGTCCTGCCCCAAGTGGAGGAGTTTAAGTATCTCGGGATCTTGTTCACGAATGAGGGAAAACTGGAGCGTGAGATCGATAGGCGGATAGGTGCAGCGTCCGCAGTGAAGCGGGCGCTGTACCGGTCTGTCGTGGTGAAGAGAGAGCTGAGTCAAAAGGCAAAGCTCTCAATTTACCGATCGATCTACGTTCCCACCCTCATCTATGGTCATGAGCTTTGGGTTATGACCGAAAGAACAAGATCTCGGATACAAGCGGCTGAAATGAGTTTTCTCCGCAGGGTGGCTGGACTCTCCCTTAGAGATAGGGTGAGAAGCTCAGTCATCCGGGAGGGACTCGGAGTAGAGCCGCTGCTTCTCCACATCGAGAGGAGCCAGTTGAGGTGGCTCGGGCATCTGGTTAGGATGCCTCCTGGACGCCTCCCTGGTGAGGTGTTCCGGGCACGTCCCACCGGGAGGAGACCCAGAGGAAGACCCAGGACGCGCTGGAGGGACTATGTTTCTCGGCTGGCCTGGGAACGCCTTGGGATTCCCCCGGAGGAACTGCTCCAAGTGGCTGGGGAGAGGGAAGTCTGGGCCTCCCTACTTAGGCTGCTACCCCCGCGACCCGACCCCGGATAAGCGGAAGAAGATGGATGGATGGATGGATGGATGTTTCCTATCACTCAAATAACTACAAACCCATTTCAATGCCAATCCTCTAATACCATATCTATGTAACTTGTCAAGGAGTATATTATGATCAACTGTATCAAACGCTTTTTTTAAATCAACAAAAACGCCCACACCATACTGTTTATGATCTACTGCTGTAGTTATTAATTCCATTAACTCCATCAGAGCCATGGATGTTGAATTACCGGGTCTTGCTCAGGGACACTTGGCATGTGACTGCTGGAAGGATCGAACCCCCAACTCTCGCATTTGAGGACGACTGCTCTAACCACTCAGCCACAGCCGCCTGTGTCTCTGTCCACACAGATGCTCAGTGTTTCCTAAACCAGTCGTTTCCCTCTCAGCATGCACCTTGTCTCTATCTTTTCATTCACACAAAACACAGACAACGAGAATCTGTTGTTGAGTTTAGAGGAAAAATAAATAGTCAACAAAACACAGCTTTATTGAGTCAGTAACAGTTTTAAAGATCCACTGACGTGATTTTTCTACTATTCATCAAATTGCTCAAAATATATATATATTATCATTTAAATATGTTAATTTTTGCAAACAAAATGATAAATCACTTTAATTTTGCTTTAAAAGTGATTTTGAACTTCAAGCCGTGTTTAATCATGGGAAATCCGTTTACACCTGAACGCACCATCTGTGATGTAATGTGCAGAGTGAGAGGCAGAGGGCTCCAGTCTCTTCAATAGCAGACATTTTAAAACCTGACTAATTTAGCAATCTAGGTGAAGATTTAAGCTATTTGTCTTCATTTTGGGAAGCAGAAAATAGTTTGGGTGATGGAACAAGAAACAGCAGGATCTAATTTAGATCTGATGCCGTATCAGACTTACTTTTATGTGAGCTGCTCATACCGTGACAAGCCAAGAGCTCTGCCTCAACTCTGCACATGACATCACAGATGGTGCGTTCGGGTGTAAACGGATTTCCCATGATTAAACACAGCTTGAAGTTCAAAATCACTTTTAAAGCAAAATTAAAGTGATTTATCATTTTGTTTGCAAAAACTAACATATTTAAATGATAATATATATACATTTTGAGCAATTTGATGAATAGTAGAAAAATCACGTCAGTGGATCTTTAAGCTCTACTTATTGTATTGGTTATAAAACACAAGGAATTTTAAATTCATACAAAATGAGAAACACTTTGTACTTTGTACAAACTGAAGAGCTTTCATG
Organism: Garcialebias charrua; assembly: GCA_038048925.1. NCBI lineage: Eukaryota > Metazoa > Chordata > Actinopteri > Cyprinodontiformes > Rivulidae > Garcialebias > Garcialebias charrua. The sequence continues at coordinate 7,302 of JBBPBX010040594.1, forward strand.
TAAAACAAATGTGAGGACATTTTATTTTACAAAAAGTGGAAGGTTTTTATTTAAACATTTACAAAATCACTCAATGATGGGCTGAAGCCAATCATTTAGCTGTATTTTTGTGTATTCTTTCATAATTGAATATTTTCACATTTAATTATTAAAGATATCAATCCACGAGACACTTTTTAGGTGAAAAAAATGTGGTTTCATCGTAAAACTTAAATTACTTCCAACAACATTTATGCTATTTTGTTTTATTTGATCTAGTACACTATATTTGAATAAATACTTTATCAGCTATTTTAAGAAAAAGTTGAACATGAAGGGATCAAGACAACATTGATGTAAAGTTAATTTGTGATGTGTTTCTAACCTCAGTAGTTGTTTTAAATAACCCTGATTACAATATTGACAAAATCTATTAATGTGATTATTTTCATATTCAAGCAGTCCCTCTGTTTATCCCTCTGAAGTGGCCTGAAAGGAGATGATTTTATTAGGGATGCACAATATTGGATTTTTAGCCAATATCTGATATGCCATTTGTTAAAGCTTATTTGGCCGATAACTGATATTGATATTTTATACACCCTGATGCATGCTCAATAATCCAGGTAGAAAAATCTAAAAAAAGCTAATTCTGGTCCTCTGGACATTCAAAAAACAAAACAAAACAAAGCAAAAAAAAATTGTAGAAATGTTTCGTCTTTCGTCCGAAAGACTTCCTCAGTCTGAGATGCTGTGTTCTGCTCAGTCTTATAAATAGCACCCTCCCACAGTGGATCAACCAGTTTAGCTTAGTTTTGTTTTGTTTTTTGAATGTCCAGAGGACCAGACTTAGCTTTTTTAGATTTTTTATATACTTTCCTTTGTCAGAACATAGTCCTCTTATTTAGGCTTATCTGATACAACAATTGTGTAACAGCTGTAAGAGCTAGTGACATAGATTCAGTAACAGCCATATGATATGCATAGCACTTTAACTTATATTAATATTAAATGAAATGTGTTAAATGTTATTTATTAGCATTAGTCACCTGCGATGCTGTCCCTCTTGTGGAGGCTTGTTCCAGGTTCCTAGCTACAGTGTGTGGGATCCTCTGCACTCCTGTGCATGAAGGACAAACTTTTAAGTTCAAAGTTTTTGTCTATCCGTTATGCCGTAAGACTAATCATGCTAACGGGGCTAACACGACGTCCAAATGTCTGTGGTAAAACTCACCCAAGTGCTATCAGCTATTAGCTTCTCAATGACGTCGGAAATGATGGCTTGCAACTCGGGTAAGACAACGTCGGAAAAATGTCTCTGACTGGAGATGATGTAGTGAGGCTTAACGTAGTCCATAAATCTTCAGAATCCGACATCCTCAACAACAACAAAAAAACTTCCACACCACCGACAGTTTGACTTCTTCCTCTCCACCATGATCAGATCAGGTAGGCGCACTTGAAGTCACCACGTTGTGCTGGGTTGTCATACAAAAACAGTGTCTTTTATATTGGTGAGTTATTTTGATGGGATGTCTGATGTCCGATATTTAACTTTAAAACTGATATTGATCGATACAGACACCTTGCCAAGAAAATTGTGTATCTCTAAATATTATTATACCCTATTGATCCCCAGTGGAGAAATTCACTGCATTTTTCCCATCATACGTGAGCACAAGTATGTGGAGCAGTGGGCTGTTATCGAAGGTGCCCAGGGAGTAGATGGTAGGGGGTTAAAGTAGTTGCTCAAGGGCCCAGAATGTGGCAAATGAGAGTGGAGGCAGGTGTGGGTGTTCCACCTTTCCTATACACATTTTCATGTCGGTCCAGGAAATTGAACTGGTGACCTACCAGTCCTTCTCTAAACCCTGAACATGTCATGTCTACTTTGAAATTCATATAAGGACAGTAGTAATAATAATAATGAATTCCATTTATAATGCACTTTTCATTAATAAAAATCTCAAAGTCACTTTAGTTTTCTCATACAAATTGTGAGTTTTAAAAACAATGAACTAAAAATACAATGATCGGTTTTCCTGTTGAGCTTGTAGATTGTGAGACTGTTCCTCGCTTTGTTTACAGTGTGCATGCTCTCCAAATCCGTCTAAAGAGCACTTGTAATAAACTGGAGGCAAATGCAGAAACAATATGTTTACATATTTTAAAATGTACTACAACTACACAGTGTAACTTGTACTACTATGTACACAGTAAAGGCGGCAGACTCCTGAATGAACCACGCTCATTCTTCCTGCAACTGGATCCTTGATGGGGGGCTGATGAGAGGACAGACGGGCTCTGAAAGTTTTTGTGGGACTTTCTGTCTCCTTTGTCTGTTTTTCACACAAGTGTTCTGGTTACTGAAGTTGGACTTCATTGTCCAGAGGGACTCTGGGTTGAAGGCCTGGTTGCAGTGCAACACAATAATAATAATAATAATAATAATAATAATAATAATAATAATAATAATAATAATAATAATAATAATAATAATAATAATAATAATAATAATTTTATTTAAAAGTGCATTTCAGGACACCCAAGGACACTTGGTTTGATGTAGCCTGAAAAACATCAGTCTTCAGGGAATGACTTCAGTCCACTCATCTGTCAATATGAGGAAAATATTATGGTGAAGAGGAATGTATTCAGACACCCTTAAAGCTAATTACTTATCATCCATTCAACCTTTATTTAGACAGATATGTCACAATGAGCCTAGAAGACTCATTTACAAGTGAGATCTGCTTAGACAGGCGAAAAGTAATGAAACTGGACACATTAGGAATTGGAGGCGAAAAAATTCCTATTAAAATCTTTCTTCTTGCCTGAGAAAAAACTTCTAATATTAAAAAACACCTTGCACAGATAAGCATATAGTGACATAGACATTCAGCAGAGGGGGTGGAGACACAGAGACCGATGAGCAATGTTCATAGATGCTCTCGAGGTCACTGTAAGAGTTCTGATAAGGATGGAATAATCAACCAGCTCCCTCCGATGAGATCCGTAAACATTCTCGAGGTATGTCGGGGAATCATCTGCTGCTGAAAAGAAAATTGTGAACTATAGGTTTCATAAAAAATTGTCAACTAGTTCATGAAAAAATGTAACAGAAACAAAAACACATGGAGACATGCAAAGACATTATCACCCTTTTCTTTTTTAAATATCAATATTTTATACATTTGCACATTTAAAAATATATAAATGTGATATGCATATATCACATACTTGTGTATATCACAAACATACTGTATATCATTGGTTCCCAACCTATTTTCCTATAAGACCCCCCTTCTTACTTCCTAGCCAATCTGAGACCCCCCCATCCCTCACTACTCCCCTCTCCCAAAAGACTCGTTAAGATTAATCTCGTTATCAAAGTGATAAAATAATAAAGTAAATATTATAAGTAATATTATTAATAAGTAATATAAGTTATAGTAATATAAGTAAATATACAAACTAGAATAAAGTCAATAAAATGAAAAAGTAAATAGCAAACTTATTTGTAAATGGTATAAACTGGTTGTTGTACAACAGAAATAACTTCAAGAACACTGTTTTGAGAATTACTCAAATGCATTTTCTCTTAAACTAACATCAGAGTAATTTTAAAAACAGTCTTAAAAAATGTTTTGTCAAGATATCAAACTCTGGGCATGAACTCACAGCTCTAACAAAAACAAAGACTACTGTGTATATGCATACATACATGCATACATACATACGTATGTACACATACACGCACACACATAAATATGTACTGTATAACGCAACAGAAAAAGAGTTAAAAGACCAGAAGTTTTTTTTTTTACATGAAAGTTATAATGTGGACTTGAATTAGATTCGTTTGTAAATGTAACAAATGTCTTACCTGTGATAGATAGCTTTTTGAGACATCTTGGTTTGGAAAAATATTTAATTCTGATCAGAATAAAGAGGTAATGACTGACCCTAGGACCAAGACCAAAGTTTATTCCTGCCACCCTAACACAACTTTAATGACAAAAAATAATTACAGATGGCTCAGCAGGCTGGAAAATAAAATTAAAACAGCAAAGTTTGTGTACAAACAAGATATATCTATATCTATGTATCTAAAATGTATGAGTGTGTGTTCATACACTGTGCATATTATTAAAACAAAAACCCAGCAATAACTTCAAATGACCAGTACATTGTGTCTCTGTCAGTCTGTTGGTCACACTGGGCTTGATGTTTGTGACCAGGGTTTGATGTTTGTGACCAGGGTTTGATGTTTGTGACCAGGGTTTGATGTTTGTGACCAAGGTTTGATGTTTATTTATTTATTTATTCATTTCAAATTTAAAAAAACACAAAATAACAAAAAATACAGAATGATATAGAGAAATAAAGAACAAATTTAAAATGAAAGGAAGCAGAAGAAGAAGATAATCTTATATCTGCCCCTTTTTAAAAACAAAATTCCATTCAAACAATCAATTCAAGCAAAAATTATCCATAAACCATATTTATAACACATAATAATATAACTAATTTATAGAGATTTTAAATATACAGTATAACATTCACACATAACTTTTCAACAATCTATTCTTAATCATTTTCTTAAATACAGATATTGACTGTGCAACTTTAACATCAAATTCCAATCCATTCCATATACCAATTCCATGTATTAAAGTAAAACAAGCCTTTAAACTTGTTCTATATTGTGGTTTAACAAAAATATCTGTACCCTTTAAATTATTTAAAAATTCCATTCAAACAATCAATTCAAGCAAAAATGATCCATAAACCATATTTATAACTCATAATAATATAACTAATTTATAGAGATTTTAAATATATAACATTCACACATAACTTTTCAACAATCTATTCTTAATCATTTTCTTAAATACAGATATTGACTGTGCAACTTTAACATCATATTCCAATCCATTCCATATACCAATTCCATGTATTAAAGTAAAACAAGCCTTTAAACTTGTTCTATATTGTGGTTTAACAAAAATATCTGTACCCTTTAAATTATAACAACTTTTCCTCTTTACAAAAAGCTTTTGAATATTTGAAGGTAGAGTGTTATTTTGTGCTTTATACATTAGTAAAAAAACATTATTTTCCACCAAATCATAAAATCCTAGTAACTTCAATTTATAAAACAATACACCAGATGGATGATAATAATGCGTTCTAGTTATTATCCTTAAGGCTCTTTTCTGTAAAACAAAAATAGGTTTCGTTGTAGTTTTGCATGTTGTACCCCAGATTTCAACACAATAAATTAAATGTGGTAGTATGATTGTATTATACAGCAAAAACAAAGCTTTATCGTTTTTTTCCCCCATTTATAGATGGCCTCCCTTCTCACCTTATAGCCATGCTCTCACTCCAATATGTATTTTTTATTTTATTTTATTTTACACGAGCCCCACCAGGCAGCCACCAGGCCAAGCCGACAAACGCCCAAGCGCCCAACCCCAGATAGTGCTTTATCGTTAAGTAAGTCCTTTACTTGATATAGTACTGCAATGGATTTGGATATTTTAATTTTAACAGAATTTATCAGAGTCAGAGTCAGAGTCAGAGAGTCTTTATTGTCATTTGCACCGCATGTGGTACATGAGATGAAAACGAGATTATGTACACGAGGTCCCAGTTACATCCAACAACAAATGAAAGAGAAAAACAGTAATAACATCGAGAACTAACTAAGAAAAACATCAACTAGTAATACACTAAGCCTAATATAGTGGGAATAAACAGCAGCACGAACATGAGTTTGTATGAGCAGATGGTCACAGATGGTCACAGATGAACACAGCAACAAGAAAACATATCAGCATCACCATGATGTGATATTTTGCAGTGTTTATTTTAATTTTATTTTTATTTATTCATGAGTCTAACAGCCTCAGGGTAGAAGCTGTTCCTCAGTCTAGTGGTTCTACACTTGATGCTCCTCAACCTCCGTCCTGAGGGGAGTGGGGCAAAGAGTGAGTGTGCTGGATGAGTGAGGTCTTTCATGATACAGGTGGCTCTTTTCCTGCATCTAGAGGTGTAAATGTCTGTGATGGTGGGGAGACTGACTCCAACAGACTTCTGTGCAGCCTTCACCACTCTCTGCAGAGCTTTTCTTTCTTCAACTGTGCAGCCTCCATGCCACACGTTGATGCTGGAGCACAGGATGCTCTCCACTGCACACCTGTAGAACGAGGTGAGAACTGGGCTGCTCAGACCGGCTCGTCTCAGCCGTCTGAGGAAGTAGAGTCTCTGATGACCTTTCTTGATCAGGCTGGTGGTGTTGTTGCTCCAGCTGAGGTTATCATTCAGGTTATCATTCAGGTTATCATTCATTTTTATGTGTTGCTTCCATGACAATCTATCATCAATGAATACACCCAAGAATTTAATTTATTTTACTCTACATATTTCAACTCCGTCGATTCTGAAAGGAACTTCAGTAGTTATCTTTTTGTTACTGAAAATCATATAATTTGTTTTTTTGATATTTAGTGATAACTTATTTAAATTAAACCAATTTTGTATGTTAACAAATTTCTTCTTCATCAATTCCAACATTTGCTCCAAGTTATTACCAGAATAAAGGAATGTAGTGTCGTCAGCAAAAAGAACACATTTAAGGATACAAGAAACGTCCATTAAATCATTAATATACAAAATAAACAACTTGGGACCAAGTACAGATCCTTGCGGTACACCACATGATATATCACAAAGGCTAGATCTTATTTCATCTATTTGTACAAATTTTTTTCTATCCTGTAAATAACTATAGCTGTTTTCGCACTGCACAGCCCTCCTCGGCCCAGCGCGTCCCGGGTTGTCCCTGAGCCCAGCCTGGCCCGCCCCCGCTCATTTCGCATTGTGCGGAGAGCCGCCTTGAAGTGGGTGGGGAGTTCTTGTGTGCGCGCTTGGTGTTATTTACGTTCTAAAATAAGCTGATTTGTAATCAGTTATTAACAAAAATTAAACTCCGAAACACTAATATATATATTCAGCTAACATATCTTTTTAGGCGTTTCTGTAGTTATATTTTAATGAAATTCAGCTTGCGCTGAAAGGCGGAAATGCTCTGTATGGGTGCGCGCTTCTGTTATTTACGTTCTAAAATAAGCTGATTTGTAATCAGTTATTAACAAAAATTAAACTCAGAAACACTAATATATATATATATATATATATATATATATACAGGTATTCCCCGATTTACGAGCGAGATCCGTCACAAGGGGGCGCTCGTAAACCGGAAATCTCGTAATTTGGAACGGCCGCCATTTCTCTCGTAAACCCGGAAGTCCGCTCGTAAATTTCGCCAGCGCACCTAAAAACACTCTATTTTCATCTAAAAACTACTTTTGAGTGCATAAAAATGATCGGAAACGTGTGTTTATATGCTTAACTTGCTAACTGTAGTGAAAAAACACATGAAAACTCAGTATTTTTTTCGTTTTTTCCAAAAATTCGCAACCCGGAAGTCCGCTCGTAAATTTCGCCAGCGCACCTAAAAACACTCTATTTTCATCTAAAAACTACTTTTGAGTGCATAAAAATGATCGGAAACGTGTGTTTATATGCTTAACTTGCTAACTGTAGTGAAAAAACACATGAAAACTCAGTATTTTTTTCGTTTTTTCCAAAAATTCGCAACCCGGAAGTCCGCTCGTAAATTTCGCCAGCGCACCTAAAAACACTCTATTTTCATCTAAAAACTACTTTTGAGTGCATAAAAATGATCGGAAACGTGTGTTTATATGCTTAACTTGCTAACTGTAGTGAAAAAACACATGAAAACTCAGTATTTTTTTCGTTTTTTCCAAAAATTCGCAGCTCGTAAGTCTGGAACCTCGCAGATCAGAGCGCTCGTAATTCGGGGACTACCTGTATATATATATATATATATATATATATATATATATATATATATATATATATATATATATATATATATATATATATATATATTAGGGGTGTTGATCGATTAAATTTTTTTAACTAATTAATCGCACATCAGTTTTAAAATTAATCGCGATTAATCGCGATTAAACACTTAAAGGCAACTTATAATAAAGATGGATTCATTCATCAGTTAAGTCATAACCTTTATTGTTTTTACTTTCACACAGTGTTTAAAAACTGAAATAATTTTGTAAAGAAAATGCAGCATCTAATTAAAGTGCATTGCAAACATTCATTTTGTGGTTCAAAAACATTTTACTGTTTGATAAAACTGTATGAATTAGTGTGAACTGAAATTTAGAACCTTACAGAACATTTCTGCTTTGTTTTAAACCACATGTATAAGATCTACTCCTCTTCATTTATCCAGCTACTAAGGCAAACCAGACATTACTTGCATTTTAAGTCCTTGAACCTGGGATCAAGTGCAGTAGCATTCTTGAGCCAAGTGAGATTGGAGTTCTTCTTTCGTTGAGCCAGGTCTTCACAAAAGGCCTTCTTGAATCACAGTATGTTGACAGTGTCATCATCTGAAGGCTCCATGACTCTGAACAGGTGGCAGAAGGCAGGCAGCACCACAGAACAGGAGATGTGTCCACCCAGAGTTTCTGTGACATACCTGTGAAAACACAAATTAATAAACAATAATCAGGTCTCTCTTGTAAATGAGTCCTTGAGGCTCATTGAGACTAACCTGTGTAAGTAAAGGTTGACTGAAAAAAAACTCAGAGCTTTTATTTAATTTAATTCATTTATTCATTCATTTAGAGTAAAAAAGCAAATTCATCAAAAAGAAAAACACTGAATGAAAAGGGAGCAGAAAGAAGAATTATATTTTATTTTAAACACACACACACTAACTAACCAATATCAAACTTAACTACAAAGAAAAAGAAATAAAACCGTACCTGCATGGCTCAGGTAGCTCCTCCAACTTTTTCAGCTTTCCAAGCTCAGCTTCTGTGAGCAGGGGGATTTCACCGTCTGTCCCGAGCGTTGTTTTTTTCTCAATGTTCCATTCGTGTGCGGCCGCCTGGACGTGCTGCGCGCACAGTGGCGCTCGGTAGATTTACTCACAGTTAAAACAAAGGAGTGCAGGCTCCAGCTGTCATCAATAAAGTGAGCTGTGACACCCAAATAGTTATCATTGCTAGCAGAAGTCCAGTGATCGCATGTGAGTGCAGGTACGGTGCTTTCGCTAACAGCGTTAGCAAGCGGAAACCGGAAGTGAGGTCGGCATCCGGGGGGAGCTTTTCAAAATAATCGTTGCGTTATTTTATTTTAACGCGTCATAATAAATAAAATAACGCAAATAATTAACGCGCTAATTTCGACACCATTAATATATATATATATATATATATATATATATATATATATATATATATATATATATATATATATATATATATATATATATATATATATATACACAACCCTGTGTACATAATCTCGTTTTCATCACATGTACCACATGCGGTGCAAATGACAATAAAGACTCTCTGACTCTGATATATAAATATGCCCCCAAGGCCTCCTCCACACCAACAGAATGGCCTCATGTACATACCAATGGCTGCAAAAATGCAAATTCAATGAGCCATTTGACTAACTCCCATGGGAACTACAGTTAGAAAAGCCAAATGGCTCACATCTGGGTAGTACTGGTGTTAAAACTGCCTTTTTTTACACAATGGGATGGGTTGCTTGATTTGGGCTTTTTTGAAAGAGAGGGTCGCTTGTTTGTTCTTGTTTTGAAGGAGCTGATCACTTCTTTAGGTCTGGAGATCTGGCAACCCTGGAACAAACCCGGAAAAACACACCAGAGGTAGATGAATGTAACAAGAGAGAAGGCGTCCCTGCCAAAAAAGTTAAGACTTCGTGTAAATATCTTGAAAAATGGGACAGCGAATTTACTTTCCTAAAGAAGAGTAGGGTGGGGCACAATTACGCGTTTTGTAAGATTTGTAACTGCGACTTTAGTGTCTCTCATGGGGGAAGGAACGATGTCCGTCAGCATGAAAAATCCGTCAAGCACAAAGGTAGGCCTATCAGATTGTGATCACATAACTGGTTTGAAAGAGGCTGATAGGTAGTTATTTTAGATTTCTTGTAAACCTGTCTTAAAATGTAAGGGGTCCTGGACTTTGGTTGGGCTAGTGCAGGGGTCTGCAACCTGCGGCTCTGGAGCCACATGCGGCTCTTTGGTCCCTCAGCAGTGGCTCTTCCAAGCTTTGATCAAAACTAACTTTAAACTGAATTTTATTTGTTCTTATAACAACAAAAAGGGCTAGTTTTAGCAGTTTTTCCTGTCATTTCCTTTGCAAATGTGTGAATACTAGAACTAATAGAAGGAGTAAAACACAAGTTAACTTTATTTATTCGAAGTAGGATATTTAATTTTTCCACAATTAAAATTCATTCATTCATTCATTCAACCTTTATTTATACAGGCTAGCCTCGTTGAGTCACGGGGACTCATTTACAAGAGGGACCTGTCTCACTCACACCAAACAACCATCCACTCTCACACTCACACCTAGGGTCAATTTAGAGTCACCAATCAGCCTAACATGCATGTTTTTTGGTCTGTGGGAGGAAACCGGAGTACCCGGAGGAAACCCACGCATGCACGGGGAGAACATGCAAACTCCACCCAGAAAGGCCCCGGACCGGGATTTGAACCGGCAACCTTCTCGCTGAGAGGCAGCAGCTCTACCAGTTGTGCCACCGTGCTTACCTAGACCTGCATAGTTCATTATTTTATTTTTTAATTGGGAAAGATCACATTATTTTTCCTTCTTTATGATAATCTGGTCTTTTTTAGTCTTAAAATGTAAAAATATCAACAAATCATTAGATATTTTCAGCTTTACAATGGCCAGAAAACTACAGGTCAGAAAATTGTCCTCTAACAAACTTAAAGTGGTCTGTGGGCCACCAGTTGAGAATCCCAGTTGTAGCAGGTATTGTGGCTCCGGAAACGTTTAATTTAGTGAACAAAGGGGCAGAAATGGCTCTTTTGATCATAAAGGTTGCAGATCCCTGGGCTAGTGGGATGGCTCGGCGTACCCGGCAGAAAATTTGCCTTATTTTTAAATCCAAAACTTGACAGGTATGCTCTAGAATGTACTTCCTGTGTCCATTTCTTCTTTTTTTTTTTTACCAATCCTGGACGCTTTTCTGTAGTGACACCTACAGTTTAAAAGACTAACTGCAGTGAGTGTTCTACGTGTGAACCCATCAACATAATTCTGTATTCTTGAAGTCACAAATTGGTATAAGCCACGAGCTGCGACAGTATAATCTCATTTATACTCACTAACATTCGTGAAAAGTTTTGACTAGCTGTCCACCCCATATCACTCCTGTCCTGCAGCAGCTCCACTGGCTCCCGGTTAAATCACGCATCATCTTCAAAATTCTACTCCTCACGTTCAAAGCTATCCACAACCTTGCCCCTCCTTATCTATCTGACCATCCTACAAATCTCCATCCCATCACGCTCTCTCAGGTCCTCCTCTTCACTACAACTCCATGTACCCTCTGCCCGCCTCTCCACCATGGGGAGCAGGGCCTTCACCTGCTCTGCCCCTCACCTCTGGAACGCTCTACCACCAGACCTTCGAAACACCACCTCCCTTTCTCTGTTCAAGACTGCCCTGAAAACACATCTCTTTAGACTAGCTTATCACTAACTTTACTAAATGTATTTTTATCTTCCATTTTATATCCTTTATGTATTTTATATTTCAATTTGTCGCTGATAATGTTTGCTCTGTATTCACTGTGTTGGTTTGTTAAGTGTCCTTGGGTGTCATGAAAGGCGCTTTTAAATAAAATGATTATTATTATTATTATATATTTAATTAATGTAGACAGTTCAGCTAAATTCATATGCAAATGTAACAATAAATGATGCTTTAGATGTACCTGTACTAAATCTACAATTTTTATGATATCAAAGTACCCAGAACTAAGCACTAATAGCTCAGCAGCAGATCAACCATATAGGCCACTGGTATTTGCGGGATCAGTTTAGCTTGGGGTCATGGTACGGATTAATATTTTACTACGGTTTTAAACACAAATACATGATCTGTCTTCTTTGTAGATGGTGTGTCTGGTTGTTAAAACAAAATCCGCTTTTACTGAGCAGATAGGCCATTTAGCATTTTTTAAATTTAATTAGAATCCTGTAACAAAAAGGAGAATTTACTTTATTTCCTTACGATTGAAAATTAAAGCACTGAATCTGACTTGCTGTTTGCAAAAAAAAGCAAGTGATGCAAGAATAAACTGTCCCATTCACACAACTTTCTGTGCACTGCATGACAGTGATTTATTACAAACTGCAAACAAACACTCGAGCAAAGCGTTTTGAATATGAAACACAGCTCATATTTCAAACATAACATAAAATATACCATTACTGACAAAAACACTGAAACTCCTGTGAGCTGTAACGCAGCAGCCTTTCGTTGCCAAACTTGGCAAAGAAATTTCTCAGTAAGCAAACATGAAAGAAAATATTTGAAAGTCAAATAATAAGTGTACAGCAAAATAAAAAGTATTCTGCGCCCAGATTAAACATCCATTCTTGTTGCGTGTTTCATCTCACCTGTTTGGCGCGCAGATCAGCCTTGCAGGGTGGGTTTGGGCTGGCCACAGGGCTAACAGGGGCACTACGGCTCCCCCCAGCCAGCATTGCACGTACAGTTGAAAGCCACTTCATGATGGTCAGGTGGAGAAACTTGGCTCAAATGTGACCCAGAGACTATGTCCAGAAGAGAAAACAACTTCTGAAGGTGAACCAAAAAAAACATGCAGAGGTGTACAACCAGTGTGTTTGGATGTTGCAAGCAGCATCTGAGACTCTCATGAGGGGGTGTGACCACCTCATACAAACTCTGCAACCCCCCCTCTACATATATACATGCATGCCATCACACACTGACACAGTTCTAATAGGACAACACACTCTTACAGTTCATACAACCGTACAGACACACTAATCCGACATGTATGCACACACGGATAATGCCCACATACCCCCAGCCCCCCATTATCCCACTGACATACAATCCTCCCCCCATCAATATATTGCCATCTGTCACTTTCCTTACACCCCCCCCTCCTCCCGTCCACTGGGCACATTACTTTAGCTTAGCACGATACCCACCTGCCACAGTTGCACACACACACTCCTGCTGCATAACAAACAGAGAAACCTGAGAATTTAATCTAAAGCAATGCTGCTGATCAAATTACAGTTGAACAGGAGGATTCACGCGTGGAGGACTCTGGATGTGCCGTACATCAAATTTATACTTGAAAGCCTGAATGAGCAGATGGTTATCTCTGACCCCTGGGGGGCAACATTTTGATTGACTGTAATAGAGAAACTAACAGGCGAGATTGCAGCACTCCCTCCGGTGCCACCCAAGCCAACGATCAACCAGTGGACTAAATTGAAAAGTTGGACAGGAATGCAAAATAGTCACTTAAATGTTTTACTCATTTACATGTCCCAACATAGCAAAAGATGAAAATGAAGCAAAGCTGAGAACAGCTCATCAGGCTATTACAGAACAAACTGATAATACAGCTCGGTACCTATCCTGTACTTATCGAGTACTTGCAGGGTACATGCCTGCTAAGGTACTTACTTGGTACATAGCAGTTAAGGAACGGTACCCGCTTCGAATATTATCAGCCATTAAATGGCCTATTATCAATTCTTATCATCACCATATGTAGTTCAGACTGCCCCTCCTGTACCTAGTGGGTTTAAAGATATGTTGTTAATGTTGTTAGTGTTGTTCCTGACACAACCACAGACCACTGAGCTACCACAACTCTCTGTGTGGAGCAGAGAGCTGCTATCTAGGGTGCCCAAGGGAAGCAGACTGTGGGGGTTAAGGGCCTTGCTCAAGGGCCCAGAGTGGGGCAAATGAGAGTGGAGACAGGTTTAGTTTTAAATTAGTTTAGATTCTTTATTCGTTTCAAATTTAAAATTTAAAAGAACACAAAAAAACTATTTACAATTCCACGTAAATAAAATTTCAAACATTGCATGAAATGAAAGGAAGCAGAAGAAGATAAAATCTTATTATGTCTGCCCCTTTTTTAATAAAATTAATTCAAACAATCAATTCAAACAGTAATCCAAACAAAAAAATTACACAATAAATAACTCATCATAATAATAATAATGTCACATTTTTGTCATCTGTGTATGTTTCCATACAAGACGAAATTTGACTCTGCATTTAACCCAATCACCACCAGGTGGGGCAGTGGGCAGCTATAGAAAGCGCGCCGGGGAGCAATTGGGATGAGGTGTGCTGCTCAAACACACCACAAGTTATGCCATGACTGGGGTTCGAACCTGGGTCCTTCGGGTCCCAAGTCGGTTCCCCTGCCACTACACCATCTTATTTTACCATTCATAAAATTTGATACAAACCAATTTATACATATTTTTCCAGAAACCCAAATGTATTCATTTTTCAAAACAAAGTCAATGGGCCTCATTCATGAACCGTTCGTACGCACAGATTTGTGCTTAAACTGTGCTTACGAGTGATTTAGGATCATTTGTGGCATCCAACAATATTTTCGTATCCTAGGATTTTTTTCAGATACGAACAAAATCTACGTGTGGTCCGGACCTGTCGTATATTTTACGAACAATAGTCTGCTGGCCTTTTCTCCACTAATAACCTCATATTTCGTTATTTAGAGAATATTTAGAGCATAAAAACAATTAAATGCAACGACACATATTGGTTAAATTAAAATGAAGCGGCTTCAAACCCCCCCCCCGCACCCCCGCCCCTCGTCCACCACCGCGCCACCTGCGCGTGGGCGCCCGTGCCCCGGGGTTAATAAAAATCACGCACCACCACGCCATGCGCCACCCTCGGCGCGACCACCTCCAGCCGTGCCACGCTCAGCGCGACCACCTCCAGCCGTGCACGCTCAGCGCGACCACCTCCAACCCGTGCATCGCTCAGCGCGACCACCTCCAACCCGTGCATCGCTCAGCGCGACCACCTCCAACCCGTGCCACTCACGGCGCGAGCACCTCCTCCTGCTGTCATGTCGGCACAACATTCCTTGACCACCTCCTGACCACCTGCTGTCCGTGCTGCGGCGAGACGTTTTTCTGAAGCCATTTTCAGATCAAACCATTTATTCTTGATGTCTGATACAGTATGACCCACGGGAGAACATGCACCATATTAATATGAAGTGAACTGTAGTTTCGAGACACTTTAAACAACATGTCCTCATCCCTACTCGTCATATATAAAATGCTTCTGTTCAAGAACACATCCGACACTTGCGGGGGGGGAGCGGGAGCGGGGGGGGGTAGCAGTGCGCGACCACCTCCAGCCGTTCTGAGCAGAACTCAGAGCGTAAAGTTCTTCTTTTTACTTCTTGAGTTTGAATGAATGGACACTTCCTGCTGTCAGAGGCAGGAAACTAGATCCTTATATGGTGTTTTGAGGGGTGGAATTTATGTAAATGACATTTCCGCGGGCACGCGCAGCTGATTAGAACAGGTGGGATTCATCATGTTTACGCAGCCATTTACACACGTTTCCTCATCATAGAAGAGTTTGTTGGATCTGACGTGGCATGTTCTTACGAACGCTTCGTAAGAACAAAAGTAGGAGAAACGTAGGATTAGAATACGAACAGTTTCATGAATGAGGGCCATTGTTTTTGCAACTTTGATATAGTTTTCTAAACCATTCCATAGATCTATTCCATAAATTAAAGTAGACCTACTCTTTAAACTAGTACTATGTTTTGGCTTAACAAAAATATCAGTACCCTTAAGATTGTATGTGCTCTGTCTTTTTACAAAAAGCGTTCATATATTTGAGGGTAATGTGAAGGTTTGCGCCTTGTACAATATTAAGAGTATATTTTAGTCAACCAAATCATAAAATTTCAGTAATTTTAATTTGCTAAACAATACATTTGATTGATGGTAATAATGCTTTCTGGTGATGATCCTTATTGCTCTTTTCTGTAAAATAAAAATGGGCTTGGTTATAGTTTTGCACGCTGTACCCCAAACCTCAACGCAATAAATTAAATGCGGGATTATTATTGCATTGTACAGCAAGTACATTGCTTTGTCATCCGTCGTGCTTTGACGTCCGTCCATGGGCACGAGTTAGGATGCCTTTGTTTAGTTTAAGCTGTTCGCGCAGTTTATGGGGAACCTTGTACAGGAACCTTATAGGTTTCGGCCAACGTATCTCTGTACGTTTACCTCTTTCTGCGTAATACAGGTGTGTCACAACCGTTGGCGCAGTCGCAGGCGTGTCACTGTCGTTGTGACGTACGTCTTCCCAATTCATGACTGAAGAGGTGCTCTTTGAGTCTGTAAGAACTATGTCATTTCTGAGTAGTTCTAGATTCAAATGCTCTTGAACCAAGGTTTCATTGAAAGCTTGGCTGATAACCGAATTACCTGTCCCAGAGGACAGTACAGCGTTCTCGGTGTGTGATTCTTGGATCTCTACACCGTCCTCTACCCGTGGTAGGAAGTGTGAGTCTGCCCCCCTTTTGTTTGAGGAGGGGTCCTCAAAATCTGTAACAATGGAGTCCAAGCGACCGTCAGCATGTTGTAGACTGTCACTTTCAGGACTCAGATGTCCTTGAACCAAGAATGCACTGAAATCTTGGCTATATGCCGAATCACCTGTCCCACAGGACAGTACAACGTCATCGGTGTGGGACCCTTGGATCTCCACACCTTCTTCTACCGGTGGTAGGCAGTGCTCAGTGAGTGCTGAAGGTGTCAGCTCGCAGAGGAGGTTCTCGTGTTGGTCCAGAGTCTGGTCCACCTGTTGAGTCTCCTCTGTCTCACCTGTATATGAAGGTTCACATACCGGGCTCGTGGTCTCGGTTGGGGAATCCCATGTGACCTCAGCGGTACCTGTTGTTAGACAGTCAGTGTCCTGACCTTGGGTGGGCACCTCGATTGGCAGTGGACTGCTCACTGTGGCCCACAATGTCTGACTACCATAATCTATAATCGCTTCAAAGCGATTTATAAAATCTTGGCCGACCAGAAATGGGAAGGAGTCCACCGTAGACACATGTACCGGATGGCAAATTGTCGTCTCGCCCATCTGCATGTGAACCATGGCAATAGCTGTCAGGGTTGTACCCATTTCTGAGAGTCCTTGCAACTCTATAGCACATTCTGTCAGGGGTATCTCTCTGCCAACACTGTTAGCGGCGGTCCGTAGCCTCTCAAACAGCTCGGCTGACATGATAGTCACGTCTGAGCCGCTATCCAGGAGTGCTTCTCGCGTGAACACCCCTTCCAGTCTGAGTGGCAGGTAAGCTTTCTTAGCGTGCCCCATTCTCATAAACTTACACAGAAACCTTCTAGGTTTAAGCACACGCCTCTGAGTACGTGTAACTCCGTCTGTGTAATCATCGTCGCTGTCAGCATCATGATGGCAGTCTGCCTCATGACCTTCAGGAAGTGGATTTTCAGCAATTTGTTTGCTGTCAGCATCTGGACTTTCAGGACGTTGATCATCAACAATTTGTTTGCTGTCAGCATTTATGTCAGTGTTGACGTTGTTGTTGTCAACTGTGTGCATTGAGTTGTTGCATAAGGCAGCGCTACACGTCGCTTCATCAGGATGAACAACGTTGTTTGTGTTATCACCAAGGACAACGTCACACGTTGTGTCAGCTTGGTCAACCACTGTAACAATCAAATCATTTGACAAATAACTCACAATCTCAGTCACGTCCACGCGCAGAGGCGCCGCTTCCATAATCTGGAGCTTGTGTGACTCTTTGCATGTCTCGAACTGTGCAGTTCGAGGGCCTGGGGCAGGAGGGCCGCTTCTCGGGGGTACATGTCGGGACAGACCATTTTTCAAAGGGTCACGGTTCCCAGACATCAACTTCTCTCGAAGTTCACCCACTGTGAGACCTAGGTGAGAACTCTTTTGGTTCGATCTGAACCATCTTGGTTCATCTAGAGAGCGAACACCTGCCTTTTGTGGTTCTCTGCTCATCTCAAGGTTTTCAACCTGAGGGGCAGGGGGTTCAGAACTCCCCGTGAACCGATCAGAGTCAACTTTACAGCTCGTAGCACCATGCTGTTGTTTGTTATTAAGAAAAACCAGTGACCTCTCGCACTCTGAAGGAGAGGGAACCTCTTCTACTTCCTGCGAGTGGGACGTGACCTTTTGACCTGTACAAACCTCTGAAGGTATCCTAGGTTGTATCTCGGCCTCAAAAACTGTCGCAGCATATCGTCTTATAGCTTCCATGGAATCTTTTTTGCAATCAACCTTGCAATGAACGCATTTCATTTGAAAAGGCATAAGATTCATAATGAAAAGACGTTTAAACTCCATATTTTCCTCTAATCCAGGGACAGTTTTGCCCCCGGAGTAGACCGAGATTAGCCTGTCGTAGAATGACAGGGGATTTTCCCACTTATCCTGACGGACGTTCCATGCAGCCAAGTAATTAGCATACGATGAGGCAGATTCCCCCACTTTGCGGGAAGCACGGGCAGGAATCCCAAGGCCCCCACGCATCCATCTAGGATAGATAGGAGAGGAGGCCCCCTCAGTTGGTGCACGTGTTTGAACGTCCATCTCTGTACTGATTTTCTGTGAAAAATCAAGTAAAGTGGGTCTCATATCGCAGCTTGCAAATATGCAAAGTGTATGAGCTGCTCAGAAAACATCCAAGATGTTAAATGAAATAAAAATCAGTGATGTTTAGTAATTTGTCGACCTGTGACAAGGTCAAACAAAAACGGCTGTCGTTGTGAGATTTTTGTGAAAATCAAAACAAAGGACGCCTCATGTGTGTTATTTTAACCTTGCAGTTTAAAACAAAACAGGGACAGAGAGCTAGTTTTGCACAGAATCAATGATAAAAGTGTCAAGTTTTATCGAAAAACAGACATGTCTGTATTAAATCTGTGTAACTGTTCTGCCATCAACATTTGATTTTATGTGAAAATCAAATGAAAAGTGTACTGTGAGTACAATATTTCAAATTGTTCCCCGTTTAAAAACAGGAACGTTCAAACGTACAAATTACAGGAAGACTGCGTCTTCTCCAGTAACCAGCAGGTGGGGTGAGCAGCGCTGGATAAATTTATCACAGCGACTGCAATCCTCTTACTGACCGCTATAGAGGCGCTGTTGTCACCTGTGAGCGCAGCTCTGAGCTGCCAAACATTCAGACGTCTAACAACGGATCAAAAACAGCAAATCAGAAAGCCCAGAGCCCTGACGTGACAAAACTCTAGTATCCCCTTTCTCACAAAAATGAAATTATGTGAGTAAAATCGGTTGGACTGTGAAACATTTTAAACTGCGTTTAAAAGAAATAAGGTCGGACCCATAAAGGAGCTGCAGCTCCCGGCGTCACGTGACCTGGTCACATGGCGATCGGCAGTCAACAGAGCAACAGACTCAATCCACCCATTAAAATCCCAAAAACACCGCGATGAAACAGTCTTTTCAGAGATAGTAACGGACAAACAAGCATGAAGCCTGTAAAAGCAGGTATACCGAAGTGAAAGTTGACGAGGAGCGGGGCTTCACCCACTGCGCAAGCGTCAACACTTACAGCGTAATCGACCAATCACAGCGAAGACAGAACCGTAGTTCAAAAACCCAAGTGTTCATGGGAAATGTAGTCTTCGAAACCTAACGCCACCCACGTGTGACGTGCCGTTCGAGCGTTGTGTTCACGGACCTGCGGTCGGTCGAACAAGAGCGTGGAACGGACTTTTAACGTTCTAAAACAGTCATAAATATCGCAAAACACCGCGGTTAAGCCAGTCTTCGACGATATCACGTGCATAGAACTCAAACAACACAAATAAACCGTCAGAAATGTGTACATAAATGAATCTGACAACCAGCAGTCTACAGAAACCAACGTTCTTGAACACGACACACAATGGACCAATCACAGCGCTTTAAGCAGCCATCTTGTCCCGGTACCGCTTTTAGCATTAGCTCGACCCAAGGTTCTAGACCCACTATCACAAAATAAACGTATTTTTACACCGCAGAAAACTGTAAATGAGCATAACACATCCAAGCTAACTCCCACACCCTCCAGAGAAGGCAGTACGCTACTGTGTACAACAGCGGACTTTACGTCACTCGGAACCGGATCAAGTCCGGTCCAAAAGCGGAGTGGGTTTCACCCGAACCTCGGCTAACAACACGTTGTAACAGATTAGGTAAAATGGAGCAGCAAATGTGTGACACAGCTTCAACAGCAAATCGCAGATGTAAGAAAATGAAGCAGAGGTGACACGGCGGTCACAAAACGAAAAAATGCATGCAGCCTCGCGACACGTAATGAAACGTCTCACAAAAACAAACATTCATTCATCCGCAGCTCCAAAACATACGTCCAAAAGTGAAAGAAAAGATAATTCTAACGGGAAAACGCACCAGACAATGCCACTATTAGCAATCTCTGAGACACTCACCAGCCAAAACTATTCTATAAGTCCACAACAGGATGCAAACTAATGCCAACAACACCGTAACAAAAATAAGCCACAAAAACAACTTATCAATTCAATCTTTCAGAAGACCTGTACGCGGCCACCAATATGTAAAGGAATCTATAGGCCGTTTGTGTAATTAAACACAAACGAGGTCAGTTTACTGACTTACCTATAGATTAGATGATAGATTTGAGCAGGTTTTAGACTGTTTCAAACTTACCATCAGTTAAACGGGGTCTCAACTTTTTCAGATTAAATCAACAAATCTAACGATGTGATTAGCCAGAAATGTAATTTCACACTTAGACTTCAATTTATGTTGGTCTACCAGAAAATAGACCTTTTATTGAAACTATCACAAAATTACATTAAACATTGGTATCGATATTAGCTCTGATTCTAACTACTATGACAAGAATTCAAATTAAAAACAAACAGACAGTTGGACCTTTCTGTTGGCACATTACTTAAAGTTTACCATGATGAAAATAAACATAAGGAGGAGTTTAAGGAGGAAAGATAAAAGATTGAAAGGAAATGGTTGAATCTTATCTTGAGATGTTTAACCAGAGATAGCACCCTCTGCTCGGTTTCGGCTGGACGTCCGTACCGTGATGAAACGACTTTTACCTTCGTGAAGATGATCCTGTCTCGACTCCGGTAAATTAGTCAAGCCAGACGCGCATGCTGCTGCGTTTTACAGGCGACCCACGTTCATCTTGCCACGGTCTCGAGACCGTCTGCGTCGGCCTCCCAGAGTAATGCCCAGCTCTGGTTTTGTTTCAAGATAACTTCCAGAAAGAGTGTCACCGCTTGGAGCTGTGACACTCGAAGGGGTTCACAGCTGACGTGCTGTTTGAACCTTTGCTGAAGACGTGGGCCCTTGGTGCATGGCCGGGACGTACATCAGCTTGGAGAAAGACGTCCGTGCATCTTCCCTTCTCCCCGAGAACTCATCAGCTCAGCTTCTCCCCGAGAACTGAGTCCCAGCACGGAGACAAAACAAAACCTGCAGGTGTGAAAACAGAGCACTCTCTGTTTGAGCACAGATGAATTGTTTTTAGAACGGACGGGAGACCGAAGATTAAGTTATGTCTAGAACTTTTCTTTCGTTCCAAAAACAGTTCAAACAAATAGAACGGATTGTTCATTCAACTTTAGACACTTATTCTGCAGAGAGCAGACAGTTTAAAGCAAGATCATTCTGAGATGTTCTCTTAACTTTGGCATATTTAAAATATACCAGCTTAGTAAAATCATCATTAAATGACAAAAATATACTGTTGATCAATTCTGAATTAACACACATTAAAAAGAAAGTTCAATCTGATTAATTGGTGTCCATTAATTCAACATAATTCTAACAAAAAGTAGTGTCCACTTGTGTCCTTGAGATGTCCAAGAAAGTGTAACACTGAGAGTTTCAGAGAGATGCGGAGAGGCCCATATTCCATACGGACATGAGAGTGCTGTATCCCTACAA
>JBBPBX010040595.1:0-29290 GCA_038048925.1 Garcialebias charrua
TGTGAATTTCTTTTGAATTGGGACAGGTCTAGCCTTCACGGTTACGTCGGAGTACGTCATGTTGCCTAGCAACCGTGACGGCGCTCAGCCCAGAGGAAGAAAGGAGCTTGAAATGCTGTTGTTTTTACGGCTTTTTTTAATTCTAGAGGAAATACAGAACTTTATTGCTGCTGGTGGCATGTTTTATATATTCTGCTGACAGATATATCCAACTTACTTTTTTTTTTGGCTATAAACGGTAGTTTCATGGATAATTTCATTGTCAGTATTAACTTTGTTAACTTGTGCATAATAAATAAATCAAAAATCTATCTTATTTACTAATAATTTAATAAAACAATATACTAGAATAATATTTATAACTTATTTAAAATTTTAAATACTGTAACTTATTTGAAATTTAGAATACAGCATAACATTTCCCAATATTTTATTGTATAAAATCCATTAGTACATAAAGGGGTTGTAAAAAAAAAAGTTAAAAACAGGGTCTTTCATCTATTTTATTAATAAAATAGCACTCAAGTGTTTTCATTGAGCATCAGTAGATTAAACCTCATTATTATGATAATACTTTAATATTTAATAAATAAATATAATACTTTAATATTTAATTTAAAAAAATGTATTTCTCTCTTTTTTTTCTCTTTTGTTTTCTATTGTTTAAGGAAATTCTACCATTGCTGTTCATCGTTCTTTAGTTTTAGCAGGTCGCTTTCGTAAATGAGCCATGAGGCTCAATAAGATTTACCTGACTAAATAAAGGTTGAATGAATGAAAAAAATACTTTAATCTTAAACTAAATGTTTTGTTGTTCTCTACATGTCCTGAACCAGACCAGACCCTTGTACTGTAGGATTAATCTGAATATCCCAGTCCTGGACCGTTACTTTAACCAAGAAGATCCTAGACTGGATTTGTGATGATGCAGGGAGTCTCTGGAGGTGTTGCTTCATCTCCTGGACCTGGATTCATGACATGGTTGGGGGCGACAACTGTTTTCTGGCTGGCAGGTGGAGCATCCTGCAGGTGGTCTCAGTCAGGAGTGTTTGGGACGCCTCGTTCTGCTGTCCATCATGGTGTCATCCACCTGCCTAAAAACCCAGAGGACCTGCAGGTGGTGTCCTGTGGGTTTGCAGAGCTGGCAGCCACAGAACCTTTTGTTGTTTTTTAATTAACTTACTGTTAATAAAATGAATTATAGACAACTAGTTTTTGTAATCAATTTATTTTTTCAAAATTAGAACAAAACAAAGACCAACACATTTTTCAAAACTCATAAATATACCGGTAATTATTATTATTTTTTTTTCTTCTTTCGGCTTTTTTCCCTGCGTTAGGGGTCACCACAGCGATCTAGTCGCATGAAGATTTGGCAGTTGTTTTTACGCCGGATGCCCTTCCTGACACAACCACAGACCACCGAGCAACCACAGCCCTCTGTGTGGAGCAGAGAGCTGATATCTAGGGTTCCCGGGGGAGCAGATGGTGTGGGTTAAGGGCCTTGCTCAAGGGCCCAGAGTGGGGCAGATGAGGGTGGAGACAAGTGTATGGACAAGTGTGACCGCTTCACTTATCCCACCCACATCTTTGATGTTGTCGGTACCGGGGCTTGAACCGGCGACCTTCCGATCACAAGCGCACCTTCTTAACCTCTGCGCCACCACTCCCTAAATATACCGGTAATTTAAATAATCTTTCCATCATCTCCCTACTTTCATTCAACCTTCTCTCTTCTGCCTCCCTCTGCAGCTTCATATCTTCTCTGATTAAGTCCATTAACTCATCCTCTGTTCTTCTTCCTCTTTCTTCCTTGTCTCTGTTCCATTCTTTCCTCCTCCTCAGCCCTGTCGTCCTGGTCACCCACTGCTGTGCTTGGACCTGGAGTGTCCTCACGGATGGAGGAAATTAGGACAGGAGGTGCAATGCAAGGTCTCTGTCCTAACGCCTCATCCATGAGGACAAACCAGGGCCACGTCGCAGCAGTGGGCTTCCCACTCACTCCTTCCCCTGACCCTGGATATTTGCAGTCCTGAACAGAGGAAATAAGATATCACAGTTGGCAAAAAGAGCAACAAACTTTTTTTTTTAAAGTTTACAAGTACATACCGGATTCCAAAAAAGTTGGGACACTAAACAAATTGTGAATAAAAACTGAATGACGTGGGGATGGCAAATGTCAATATTTTATGCATAACATAACATAGATGACAGATCAAAAGTTTAATCTAAGTAAATGTAACATTTTAAAGGAAAAATATGTTGATTCAAAATTTCACAGTGTCAACAAACCCCCAAAAAGTTGGGACAAGTAGCAATAAGTGGCTGGAACGCCAATCAACGCTCCGTTCAGAAGCCTGCCTCACTGATGGTATGGGGTTGCATGAGCGCTTGTGGCATGGGCAGCTTGCATGTCTGGAAAGAGAGTCAGAGTCAGAGTCAGAGAGTCTTTATTGTCATTTGCACCGCATGTGGTACATGAGATGAAAACGAGATTATGTACACGAGGTCCCAGTTACATCCAACAACAAATGAAAGAGAAAAACAGTAATAACATCGAGAACTAACTAAGAAAAACATCAACTAGTAATACACTAAGCCTAATATAGTGGGAATAAACAGCAGCACGAACATGAGTTTGTATGAGCAGATGGTCACAGATGAACACAGATGAACACAGCAACAAGAAAACATATCAGCATCAGCATGATGTGATATTTTGCAGTGTTTATTTTAATTTTATTTTTATTTATTCATGAGTCTAACAGCCTCAGGGTAGAAGCTGTTCCTCAGTCTAGTGGTTCTACATTTGATGCTCCTCAACCTCCGTCCTGAGGGGAGTGGGGCAAAGAGTGAGTGTGCTGGGTGAGTGAGGTCTTTCATGATGCAGGTGGCTCTTTTCCTGCATCTGGAGGTGTAAATGTCTGTGATGGTGGGGAGACTGACTCCAACAGACTTCTGTGCAGCCTTCACCACTCTCTGCAGAGCTTTCCTCTCTTCAACTGTGCAGCCTCCATGCCACACGTTGATGCTGGAGCACAGGATGCTCTCCACTGCACACCTGTAGAAGGAGGTGAGAACTGGGCTGCTCAGACCAGCTCGTCTCAGCCGTCTGAGGAAGTAGAGTCTCTGATGACCTTTCTTGATCAGGCTGGTGGTGTTGTTGCTCCAGCTGAGGTTATCATTCATGTGTACACCCAAGTATTTGTAGCTGGAGACCACTTCCACTGCAGACCCACCTATTATCAGTGGGGCATGGGTGTGTTTGTTCCTTCTGAAGTCCACAATCATCTCCTTTGTCTTCTTCACATTCATGTGAAGATTATTCTCTTTGCACCAGCTCTCCAGGTGTTCCACCTCCTGTCTGTAGCTGGACTCATCATTGTTTGTGATGCATCCCACCACCGCTGTATCATCTGCAAACTTAACAATATGACAGCCTGGAAGTGTGGCTGTACAATCATATGTGAGCAGAGTGAACAGAAGGGGGCTCAGCACACATCCCTGAGGAGAGCCAGTGCTGAGGGTTATGGTGGAGGAGGAGAAGTTGTGGATCTTCACGGACTGTGGTCTGTCTGTTAAGAAGTCTAGTACCCAGTTACAAATAGAGGGGCTTAGTCCAAGTGTAGATAGTTTGTCTATCAGAGTTTGGGGGATCATGGTGTTGAAGGCAGATGTGAAGTCCACCAAAGGCACCATTAATGCAGAGAACTATGTTCAGGACTTGTCGCAACTTTTTTTGGGATTTGTTGACGCCATGAAATTTTGAAACAACATATTTTTCATTTAAAATGATAAATTCTCTCAGTTTAAACTTTAGATCTGTGATCTATTCTGAATAAAATATTAGATGTTGGCACCTCCACATCATTGCATTCAGTTTTTATTCACAATTTGTTTAGTGTCCCAACTTTTTTAGAATCTGGTTTGTATCAACAGAGCACGTACAAATTATATAATTCATTACACATGTACATACTTTGTATTTCTTCTTTAAATTGTCCCATTTTTTTTAGCCTGCAGAGGAGTTACTTTATCCTGCAGGCACATCTTCTCCAAAATTACCCTAATAACATCAACATAAAATGAATGAAGAGGGGAAACATGGAAAATAATGTCTTAAACCCACATTGAAAAACAGTTTTCACAGCACAACACAAGAGGTTGCAGGTTATGTACAGTACAGTACAGTATAGGGTTAATGAAACTGTACTCAGAAGCATAGGATGAATCTTGTACCTCCACGCCACAGCTGCAGAATTTTTAGCCCCCGTAAATAGGTGGCTGTTTTTATTCCGAAGCTTAATAAAAGCCTCGGTCTGCTCCTTGCTCCCTAAAAAACAGAAGAATAAAATTAGCTTAGCAGCGATAATACGACGGGACCCGCTGTACGAGCTGACAAAAGATATAAAAAATATCTACGCAAATGACTAACATCCGCTTTAATCATTTATGTCATAAATCATAACCGCTTTAGGCTTTTAATTTTTTAATCCCACATTTTAACATAACTTACATTTAAAAGTGTATTCTGTCGCTTCGTCCGCCATTACGTTCATCCAAAATGTTCCCTCAATGCGCACGCGCAGAGTAAACGCAATGCATTTTGGGATAGCCTCCGTCTGGAAGGATCCACCGGACCCGTCCTTCAAATTCGGGGAAAAGAAGGCCGCATTCGTCGGCCGCATCGAAGCAGTCTTCGAATTGGGACAGGCCTTGGCGCATCGCTGTGACGTCAGCGGCCTTCAAATGCGGCCTCAGACCCATGCAGCCGTCGGATTGGGACACACCTTTTGACTCAACATTCTTCTTCTGGTGATGATGACTCAACATTCTTCTTCTTCTCCTCTCAGAGGTGAGTGTTGACTCAACATTCTTCTTCTTCTCCTCTCAGAGGTGAGTGTTGACTCAACATTCTTCTTCTTCTCTCGGGAATGCTCTATGCACTCTCCCTGGAACCCCTCCTTCAGAAAATCCGTTCGAGGGTTCATGGTTTTGTTTTACCTGGTTTCAACAGTAGCATAGTTTTATCCGCGTACGCTGACGACGTTGTTGTTTTTGTAAAAAATCAACAAGATGTCGACACACTAAGTGAAATCACAGAAAGTTTTTCAACCATGTCTGCTGCAAGGGTAAACTGGGGAAAGAGTACAACCCTCGCCGTGGGCGAGTGGCCTGAAGGGCTCCCAGTTCTGCCTCAAAACCTCCCGTGGAAGAGAGATGGCCTAGAATATCTCGGTGTCCATCTAGGGAATAAAGCTTCAGTACAGAAAAACTGGGACAATGTGGTGCAAAAAGTCAAGAATAAATTGGAAAAATGGAAATGGATACACTCAAAAATGTCCTACAGAGGCAGAGTACTAGTGTTAAACAACTTGGTTGCATCCCAACTGTGGCACAAACTTTCTGTTCTAGACCCACCTCCAGACCTGTTGGTAAAAATACAATCTGAGATGGTCAATTTCTTTTGGGACGGGCGACATTGGGTGCCACAGTCAGTCCTGTTCTTACCAAGAGAAGAGGGGGGACAGGGCCTTGTCCACTTGGCCAGCAGAACAGCCACGTTTCGAATGCAGTTCCTCCAGAAGTACCTGGCAGGATCTCCTGACACTGTGTGGAGAGACGTGGCCAGCTGCATCCTCAGACGTGTGAGCGGGCTGGGGCTGGATGCTGCTCTGTTTCTAACTAATGTTAGCCTTTTAAAGATAAAAGATGTGCCCCTGTTTTATCAGAGTGTTTTCAAAGTGTTTTCCTTTTTTAAACCAAACAGATCAAAAATGTATAATTCTCTGCATTGGCTCTTAGAGGAACCACTAGTATGTGAAGCGAGAATGGACGTTTGTGATAGCACAGTGCCAGGACTGTCAAAGGCACTGTGCGATTCTGGGATGGTGACCCTGAGGCGCTTGGTGGAGACGGCCGGACCAGTTTTCTCCAACGTCGGAGAGGTGGCTTCGTTGCTTGGTTTCCGGTCAGTCAGACTGGTGCAACGCTTCCTGAACTTGATAAAGGAGAAGATGACAGCTGGAGAGAAGTGTCTGCTACAACAGTGGTTCACAGGGAATCGCCCGCCTGACCCAATAGACCCTTTCCCAGATATTAATCTGGATCCCAACTTTGCCAAAGACAGTGGTCCGCTGCTAAACAATATAGACCCAAAGATGAACTTGTGCAGAACTGGTCAAAAAGTACTTTACAAGACTTATGTTAAGATCCTGAACAAGAGAACTCTGCAAAACAGAGCTGTCAGCGTGTGGGACAACAAACTCGGAAATCAGAGGCCCCAGTGGAGGACTCTTTACAAACCTCCAATAAAGAAACGGACTGGCGATCTTCAATGGAGGATCCTTCACGGTGCCATTGCAACAAACTCATTTTTGTCTGTCATCAATCCTGAGGTTTTAAACGAGTGTCCTTTTTGCAGTCTGTCTGAGAGTGTTTTTCATGTTTTTACAGATTGTGCTAGACTGATTGATCTGTTTAATCTAATGACAACGATCTTTAGCCTCTTTGACACCGTTTTCACCAAATCGGTTTTCATTAATGGAGTACGTTACAGCAAAGCCACAAAGTTTAAATCCCAAACTTTAAACTTTCTGGTAGCCGAAGCAAAAATGGCTGTTTATTTGTCTCGCAGGGACAGACTGCAGGCTGGACCTCAACTTGATGCCGTGGCTCTGTGGAAGTGCAACATCAAGGCCAGACTGGCGCTGGAGTTTTGCTTCCACAGAGACACTGGACACATGGAGAGTTTTGTGAAACTGTGGGGATTTAAGAAGGTTTTATGCACCATTTCTGATCAGGGAGAAATACAATACAACAAGCTCCTCATGTAAATATTTTATTTTATTTTAAGCTTGCTGATGTCCTGATCATATTTTTAACACTGTTGTGTTAATTTTATTATTGTGTAAATAAAGTTTTGTGAAAAATCAAAAAAATCTCCTCTCAGAGGTGAGTGTTGACTCAACATTCTTCTTCTTCTCCTCTCAGAGGTGAGTGATGACTCAACATTCTTCTTCTTCTCCTCTCAGAGGTGAGTCTTGACTCAACATTCTTCTTCTCCTCTCAGAGGTGAGTCTTGACTCAACATTCTTCTTCTTCTCCTCTCAGAGGTGAGTCTTGACTCAACATTCTTCTTCTTCTCCTCTCAGAGGTGAGTCTTGACTCAACATTCTTCTTCTTCTCCTCTCAGAGTCTCTGAGGGGCTTTTCTCTCTGTGGAGGATCATACGAGCTGCAGACCTGTTGAAGCTGCTGTGATGCTCACAAAGGCCAGATTCCAATTTTGGAGGACGGGGATGTTTTTTATACATATTTTATGTATAAAAAATGTTTTTTCATTTATTTATCCTGTTTTCACTTTGACTTTATTAAATAATCTGTTAATTAAAGTTAACTCAGCTGAAAAATCATAAAAAGACTAAATTATTGGATCTCAGCAACATTCCCCTCAAACATGTTTAAAGAAGAGCTGCAGTCTTCGGTTCAACTTTATTCTAACCCACAGATGTTCAAATCACAAAACAAGAATTACAATTTAAATCACAAAAATAAAATAATCTGTGTACAAGAAACAAATCCACACGTCTAAATTGAACAATAAAAGTAGACACAATGAGTGAAAATACATCAAATGATGAGGGAACAAAAATAGATGTTTTTGTAGAATCTGGTTCATGAGAGATTTAATTCAGTTCAGTTTATTTAAATAGCTCCAAGTCACAACAGAAGTCATCTCAGGAACTGAACAGAAAGATTCATCTGAAAGTCCTGATGAACCTTTTATTAGAACCTGCAGAGATTTGAACAGATGATCTGAAGCAACATGCAGGTGTTCAACTGAACTGACCACTCATGCTGTTTGATGGTCTCCTTCTCTGTGGAGGCCATCCATCCATCCATCCATCCATCCATCAATCCATTGTAATAGAATAATGGAGTGATTTACGTGGTAAGGTATTTAAACACTTACTGGACCAACATTATTGTAGATGCGCAGGTCTGAGCAGAGTTTAACTGCACAAACTGCCACCAATGCGCGAGTTCTTCCTTTTTCCGATACTAAATTGCTTTTACTGTAATTAGGAAAAATGTAATTTCACATGGAAATCCAACTTATGTTGGTCTACCAGAAAATAGACCTTTTATTGAAACTATCACAAAATTACATTAAACATTGGTATCGATATTAGCTCTGATTCTAACTACTATGACCAGAATTCAAATTAAAAACAAACAGACAGTTGGACCTTTCTGTTGGCACATTACTTAAAGTTTACCATGATGAAAATAAACATAAGGAGGAGTTTAAGGAGGAAAGATAAAAGATTGAAAGGAAATGGTTGAATCTTATCTTGAGATGTTTAACCAGAGATAGCACCCTCTGCTCGGTTTCGGCTGGACGTCCGTACCGTGATGAAACGACTTTTACCTTCGTGAAGATGATCCTGTCTCGACTCCGGTAAATTAGTCAAGCCAGACGCGCATGCTGCTGCGTTTTACAGGCGACCCACGTTCATCTTGCCACGGTCTCGAGACCGTCTGCGTCGGCCTCCCAGAGTAATGCCCAGCTCTGGTTTTGTTTCAAGATAACTTCCAGAAAGAGTGTCACCGCTTGGAGCTGTGACACTCGAAGGGGTTCACAGCTGACGTGCTGTTTGAACCTTTGCTGAAGACGTGGGCCCTTGGTGCATGGCCGGGACGTACATCAGCTTGGAGAAAACGTCCGTGCATCTTCCCTTCTCCCCGAGAACTCATCAGCTCAGCTTCTCCCCGAGAACTGAGTCCCAGCACGGAGACAAAACAAAACCTGCAGGTGTGAAAACAGAGCACTCTCTGTTTGAGCACAGATGAATTGTTTTTAGAACGGACGGGAGACCGAAGATTAAGTTATGTCTAGAACTTTTCTTTCGTTCCAAAAACAGTTCAAACAAATAGAACGGATTGTTCATTCAACTTTAGACACTTATTCTGCAGAGAGCAGACAGTTTAAAGCAAGATCATTCTGAGATGTTCTCTTAACTTTGGCATATTTAAAATATACCAGCTTAGTAAAATCATCATTAAATGACAAAAATATACTGTTGATCAATTCTGAATTAACACACATTAAAAAGAAAGTTCAATCTGATTAATTGGTGTCCATTAATTCAACATAATTCTAACAAAAAGTAGTGTCCACTTGTGTCCTTGAGATGTCCAAGAAAGTGTAACACTGAGAGTTTCAGAGAGATGCGGAGAGGCCCATATTCCATACGGACATGAGAGTGCTGTATCCCTACACCATTATCTTCTTTAGAATCTGATCAACTGTTATTACGTTATACATTTTTTGGTTCCAGTATGAAGTCAGACACCAGGTGGTGAGGCAAGTTGGATTCTGGACACTGCCTACATAACCGGTACAGAATATGGAAACAAGATGACACACAAGCTGATCTGAGCTGATCCAAACTGACCTGATCCATGCCGTCACAGTGGAAAAGGGGCATAAGTGGATATTAATGAAAGGGTGATCATGTTTTGTCCATGTCTGAGTGAAAGGAAAGTCCTCAGACAGGTCATGTGATGGAACATGAGCAAATGAGAAGAAGTCCTAAAAATGATGCTGATGGATCAAAAGAGTGAAATGTGAACTCAGAGTGCACAGATGAACATCAGCTGGATGCTGAAGCCAGATGTTTGCAGATGTTCCTGCATGTGGTCTGTGAGTGGATCCAGCAGGTGGCAGCACTGAGCTGTAAATGAGCTCCAGAGCAGATGTGAAGCAGCCACAGTGAGTTGTTGTGTGAACATGTTTCACACACAACACACAGGAGGTGTGGAGAGAGGAGAGCAACATCACAGCAACACGTTGCTGCTTTCAAAGCAACACTTGTGTTTGTGCTGCAACAACAACTATTAGTCATGACAGAAGATCAATGAAGTGTCTGAGCAGCTGCTGGACCATGTGACCCCGGGGTCAAACACCTGCAGCTCTTCATCTTCTTCTAGTGGCTCTTCATCACCTTTTGATTCATTTCACTTCTATTGATTTATTCACTTGATCTTGAAGGTCCAGGTGAAACTTTAACATCAAGTTCTCCAGATGTTTCAATCATTTGTCAACATCAAGTTCTCCAGATGTTTCAATCATTTGTCAACATCAAGTTCTCCAGATGTTTCAATCATTTGTCAACACAAACATGCGTCACAGCCACGTGCACATCCCTCACATCCCAGTGCACGTTGGGGTCTCCTGCTGCTCCACAAAGGTCTGGACCATGTGAAGACCTTGTTGGAACTTTTTTTTAAACTGTCATCTAAAGGTCCATCTCTGGTTGATTTATGGATCATTTGAACACATGTAAACTAAGAATTTGGACTTGTAGCAGGGCACCAGCAATTTGATGTAAATTGTTGTAAGATTCACAAAACTAGGTCTCAAATTAAAATGAAGATGTTTTGTTCTATTGAAAATAAATCAGTGCATTCCACTCAAATTATTACCAGGATGCAAACTATTCCACAATCACAAGCTTTATTGTAATCAAAAGTAAAATAAAATAAAGAAATACAGCAAAATAAAACAAAAGCTTTTACATCATCAAGTATGAAATTTGATAATAAACTTTCAACATATTAAACCAAACAGCTTGTTGTAAAATGATTGGAAACACGATTGAATTATCAAATAAATATTTTGAACAGTAGAAGTTTTAGATGAATTTGTCATTTTAGGAGATGAACTACCGGTAAATGAGGATGATGCTCATGTAAAACTTGTCAAATCTTCTCTGACAAAATTAAACATCTTATTCTGATGTTGACTCTTGTTTGGTGTCGTTTACAGGATTCATCAAATAAGTTTTAATAAACAAAACACATTGACAACATATTTTACTCATTGAACAAACTGGAGCCTCAGAAGCATGTGGAAGAACCATACACAGCCACAACAGCCTGGCACCTCTTCATGCTGCTCACCAGTTTGGTCACACACTGCTGTGGGATGACATCTCATTCTCTGCCAACATTTGTTGCAAGTAGGGTTGGGCATCATTTGAATTTGAGCGATTCCGGTTCCGATTCTTCGTTTTGATTCCGGTTCCTTTCGATTCCCAATTCCGATACTTTTTGTAGGCGGGGTAAAAAAAAAGACATGTCAATCCAATTCAGTTCAGTTTATTTATACTGTATAGTGCCAAGTCACAACAGAAGTCGTCTCAGGGCACTGAACAGAAACAATCAAATATAAAACTAATAACCTGATGCATGCTCAATAATCCAAAAAACAAAACAAAGCAAAAAAAATTGTAGAAACGTTTCGTCTTTCATCTGAAAGACTTCCTCAGTCTGAGCTGCTGTATTCAGCTCAGTCTTATAAATAGCACCCTCTCACAGTGGAACAACCAGTTGGCTGATGACAGCCAAAACCAGCTGCTCACATGATCAAGGAGGACCATCAGCCTAACGATGGATCGTTAGCACCCTGATGGTTGTTTGCTATTCACAGAGGGCTGAGTGATACTAGCAATAACAGCATTGTAAGAGGGGGACAGTTGAACCCGGAGGCCTCCACCTCTGTTTAATGATGGACGGTTTCTTTTCACAAAGATGGCCTCCTTTACTCCTCTCTCAAACCATTGTTCCTCTCTATCAAGGATGTGAACATCTTCATCCCTGAAAGAGTGACCGCTGGCGTGGAGATGAGTGTAGACCGCAGAGTCCTGACCTGATGATGTTGATCTTCTGTGCTGGGCCATCCTTTTGGCCAGTGGCTGTTTAGTTTCCCCGATATAAGACTGATCACAGCCCTCCTGACACTGAACAGCATACACAATATTACTCTGTTTGTGCCGGGGGACTGGATCTTTGGGATGAACCAGTCTTTGCCGTAATGTATTTTGGGGTTTAAAAGCCACTGGGACGTTGTGTTTAGAGAATAAACGTCTCAATGTCTCTGAAACTCCTGCAACATCTGGAATGACCACTGGTCTGGGTCTGGGTTCCTTCTTTTCACCTGGCTGGATAGAGTCCTGTTTGGGTTTCTTCTCTGCTTTCAGGAAGACCCAGTTAGGATATCCACATTTCTCTAGAGCAGTGGTTCTTAACCTTTTTTGAGGTACCGAACCCACCAGTTTCATATGCCCACTCACTGAACCCTTATTTGGCAATAAATAAATAAATAAAAATTCTTCCAAATTCCAAATTCAATTTACTGGTGCACAAAATGAGCCGTGTATCAACATCACCTTGCTCAAAGAGCAAAACCAACACAGTGCATGAACTCACAACAAATTACGGTATTACTTTATTCTGGCCCATAAGAGTTTCATCCCCCCAAAATATTTTTGTACTATTTTTCTAATTAAAAATAAAATAGGAATTTTTTTAGAAGAATTTACTTTTTTTTTTTTGTCGTTTTGAATACACAAAATACTTTTTTGGGGCCAGAGTAAAGCATTGCTAAAATTACATACCTGCAAATCAGTGTGACTTCTGCTGTTGTTTCTGGGAGACCAGTTCGGATATGCGTGGCTTCACCTTGGCAAGTGCTACTCTCATGTCATCTTCACAGCAAAGTCTGTTCCTTTTCTTCGTTTTTATGTCCAGCATCCTCGAAAAGGATTGCTCGCAAAGATATGTTGTGACAAATGGTACAAAATATTCCAGAGCTTTTTTTTTAAACCTCCGCGGCAGAGGCTCCGCCGAACCCCTGAGACAGACTCATCGAACCCCTGGGGTTCAATCAAACCCAGGTTAAGAACCACTGCTCTAGAGCCTGTTTTGTGTGTGATTCTCCTTCTGTCTGGCTCTGGGTGCTATTTATAAGACTGAGCTGAATACAGCATCTCAGACTGAGGAAGTCTTTCGGACGAAAGACGAAACGTTTCTACAATTTTTTTGCTTTTTTTTTTTTGAATGTCCAGAGGACCAGACTTAGCTTTTTTAGACACATACAGGATGAAGATTAGTAGAAATGAGAGAACCAGCACTGACCACCAGAATGGACCAGTTGGCTCTAAACTAAAAGGTCCTGAACATTCATTCATTCATTCATTCAACCTTTATTTAGTCAGGTAAATCTTATTGAACCTCATGGGCTCATTTACGAAAGCGACCTGCTAAAACTAAAGAATGATGAACAGCAATGGTAGAATTTCCTTAAACAATAAACAAACAATAAACAATAGAAAAACAAAAGAGAAAAAAACAAAAGAAAGAAATACATTTTTTTTTAACAAAGTATCAAAAAATGAGCAAAACATAAGGTAGACGTATAAAATCAAAGACAGGAACAAATCTGCATTGGTTTTTGCCAGGATTCCAACAGATTCTGAAAACCATTTAGAGAAGTCAAGTTCGAGAGCTTCAGATCTTTTTGTAAGATATTCCATGAAGCAGGAGCGGAGTAGGAGAAGGCCCTTTTTCCAAGTTCAGTCCTCACTGATGGAACACTGCAGGTAATCATGTCCTGAGAGCGCACACTGTAGCTGCACTCACGCAAAGACATGTAGGAGGAGATGTATGAGGGCAGCAGACCAAGAAGTGATTTAAAGATGAAAATGTACCAGTGGAAGAGTCTGCGTGAGGTTAATGATGTCCAGTTAACCAGTGAATACAGGGTGCAGTGGTGGGTACGATAATCACAGCCAGTTATGAATCTTAGTGCACCATGATAGACAACATCCAACATCTGCAGGGTGCTTGTAGGAGCATTCATGTAGAGAATGTCACCGTAATCAATGGAGGGAAGGAAAGTCACAGATACAAGGCGTTTCCTAACATTCAGTGTTAGACATGATCTGTTTCTGAAAAAGAAACCCAGTTTAACTTTCAGTTTCTTCACTAGGTTTTCCACGTGGAGTTTAAAAGAGAGATGTGAATCGATCAGGATACCCAGATATTTATAGGAATCAACAAACTCAATAGGGACACCATTTGAAGATAAAATCAGAGGAGGATCTGCTGGAACCGCCTTCCTATTTGAAAAAAACATCCCTTTTGTTTTATCAGCATTTAGGACAAGTTTGAGACGGAACAAATCTGACTGGATGATGTCAAAAGCGGATTGCAGTAACTGGAAAGCCTTAGCTACTGTTTTAGCTCGGCAATAAACAACTGTATCATCAGCATAGAAATGTAAGGATGCATCAGGGATGCAGTGACCTACATTAGCTATGTAGATTGTAAAGAGAGTGGGTCCTAAAACTGAGCCTTGTGGTACACCATTTTTAACTGTTAAATAGCTGGAAAAAGTACCGTTATGTTGAACACATTGCCTCCGATTGGAAAGATAGTTAGAAAACCAACCGATGGTGTGATCAGAGAAACCGATTTCTGAGAGCTTATGACACAGGATGTTATGATCCACAGTGTCAAAAGCTTTAGACAGGTCTAAGAAAAGTGCAGCACAATAGTCCTTAGCATCCAATGCTTCAACAACATCATTCAGAACCTTCAGAGAAGCAGTTGTTGTGCTGTGTTTTTTCCTGAAACCAGATTGATGAAGAGGTAAGACTGATGAACAGTCTCACTGAAATCAAAGAAAGATTTGATACAGTTGAATTATTGCACAATTCAAAAGATAATGGTGCTCAGGTTTTAATACAAACATCACACAGTCAATACTCCCTGCGCTCTAATGATTTAGTCCTCCTGTCAGTTCCTCCTGTCAGAACTGAACTAGGAAAAAGAGCGTTCAGCTTCGCCGTCCCCTCAGCCTGGAACAACTTACAGAAAGATCTGAAACTATCAACATTCATCTCTCCTGGATCCTTTATGTCAACCGTAGTAGAAAATGTCATCAAGAAACTTGACCATTGCAGATGTTTCTAACCACTACTTATCCAATATACATGTCATTGTTGGTTTTTTTTGTCTGCTTGTTTTGTATATAATGTATATAGAAATCTGTCATATCCTGTTGGTTTTGAACTGTCAACATCTGTTTACTGTGATTGTAGTTTTCTTTATTTTCTTTTTGATAAGTGCAAATGCCTATTGCCAATGTGACGTGTGCTGCTGACCACTTGACCAGGTCACCCTTGTAAAAGAGATCTCGATCTCAATGGGCTCTACCTGGTTAAATAAAGGTGATTGATTGATTGATTGATTGAATACAATACTGTACAGCAAACCCCCGACCTACGACTCCACCGACCTGCAAACCACGGGACCTACGAACGAGCCAAAGTTGAAGAATGCCATCGACGTACGGCAGAAAATACGTGACCTACGAACGAACCAAGTCAAAATATGTAATCGAGCTACGGCAGACTGGATGCACGACCTACGAACGAGCCCCATTACAAGTATATAATCGAGCTACGGCGTAACTGCGTCACATACGGCAATCGGCGAGGTGGGGGAGGGGATTGCCTTTGGCTGTTGCTTGTTGGGCATGGGCGTGACACTGCGCATGACAGTGGAAAAGTACCGCCAGCGAGAGGGGGGGGCTGGGCTTCTGGCGGATGTACACACAGCCGCAGTGCACCTGGCGGCGGAGGGATCCGTACAGGTAAAGCGGTAACTATTTAAAGGGCTGCGGCCATTTTGTCCCTCGTGGGTTAGTTACGGCGATTGATGAGAAGAGACATACGAACGAGAACGAAGAAGAACAACGACAACGAGAGAAAAAAAACAACAAACAACGTACGAACAGGTACTGTAATAAATTTTAATTTACAGTAGCAGTTTTAGACTAAAGCGAACGTTAGCACGTTAGCATTCATTTTAATTTTTGCTCCTTAGGAATTAGCACGTTAGCTAATTTTCGACGCTAATTTTCGACGGGTCATCGAACGGGCAGGTACGGTCCAGTACTAAATGTACTCAAAGAAATATTTTTAGACGAAAGCAAACGTTTGCATTGATTTGTGAACGTTAGCATTAATTTTAATTTTTGCTCCTTAGGAGTTAGCACGTTAGCTCGTACGCTAATTGTTGAAGAATGGCTCCGAAGAGACCTGGAAAGTCCGCGGACGCGGCAGAGGGGAAAAAACCTCGCAGAACGATCACGCTGGAGACGAAGGCAAAAATAATAAAAATGTCTGATGAGGGCATGACACCCTCAAAAATTGGAGAGAGGCTATCGTTACCGAGGTCGACTGTGGGGACGATAGTGGCGGACAAAGAGCGCATTTTGCAACAAGTGCGTGCTTCAGCCCCCATGAAGTCCACCATAATCACTAAAAAAAGGACGGGTAAAATAGTTGAGATGGAAAGGTTGCTTGTGCTATGGCTGGAGGACAACACGCAACGCAGAATACCAGTTGGCATGTCTGTGATTTGTGAGAAGGCGAGGAGGATCTATCACAGGCTGCTAGAACTAGGGACGAGTGGGGGAGGTGCAGGGGAGCAGGGGGGTGCGGGGGGGCAGGGGGCTGCACAGAGTGATCAGGGTGAAGGGACGTCCTCCCAGAGCGATCCGGGTGAAGGGACGTCTTCCCAGAGCGCAGGAGGAGGGACTTCAAGCGCAGGAGGAGGGACTTCAAGCAGCACATCAGGGGAGTTGGATGGACCAGAGACCTTCACTGCATCTAAAGGATGGTTTGATCGTTTCAGGAAAAGAAACAACTTCCACAACATCAGAGTGCAGGGTGAGCATTTAATTTCTCATTTTTATTTTTTAATAATGCAGGTAGTCCACGACTAACGAATTTAAAAAAAATCTTTTTTCCCTTTTATTACAGTGTTACAACAGCTTAACCGTGTCATTTTGTGTGCATTTAAACAGGTGAGGCAGCAAGCGCTGACCACGAGGCAGCTGAGGCATTCCCAGCAGAACTGGCTCAGATCATCAGGGACGGCGGGTACACTGCCCAGCAGGTGTTCAACGTGGATGAGACAGGGCTGTTCTGGAAGCGTTTGCCAGACAGGACCTACATCAGTAGGGAAGAACGAACCGCACCCGGCCACAAGGTCGGCAAGGAGCGTTTGACCTTGCTGGTGGGGGGCAATGCTTCGGGTGATTGCAAACTCAAGCCGTTGTTGGTGTACCAATTTAATAAACCCAGGCCCTTCAAAAATATTGATAAATCTACACTTCCTGTTTATTGGGCGTCTAATAAAAAGGCTTGGGTGACGCTGGAAGTTTTTAAAAATTGGTTCACCAACAACTTTTTGCCAGAAGTCAAGCGTTTTTGCACTCTCAAGAAGATTGCCTTTAAAGTCCTGCTGGTCTTGGACAACGCTCCAGGACACCCCCCTGCTCTCACCGACTTGGACAGGCATGTGAAGGTGGTGTACCTGCCTCCCAACACCACCTCTTTGATCCAGCCAATGGATCAGGGGGTTATTAGTACGTTTAAGGCGTACTACCTGCAGCGAGTCATCCGTGCCGCTTTGGAGGCAACAGAGAACTCTCAGACCCTCACGCTGAAAGACTTCTGGCGTACAACATTGACCACTCCTGGCATCGTGTTACTCAACAGAACATGTACGGAGTCTGGAAGAAGCTCTGTCCAGAGCTTGTTCAGGGGGTACACGATTCCCAGGAGGTGGACCGTGTAATCGAGGATGTTGTGAAGATGGGCAGGTCACTGGAGCTCGACATGGACCAGGACGATATCCAACACCTGCTGGGTGCATCAGGAGAGGACCTGTCCCCAGACGACCTGATTCAGCTCGACAGGCACGTCCCGGATGAGGAAGTGGAGGTGGAGGAGGAGGTGGAGGTCATTCCTCCGACCTTCACCAGGCAGGAGATGGTGCTGGGCTTTCAGGAACTCCACAGCTTCCTGGCGAGGATGGAGAAGCAGGACTCAGATTGTGAGAGGTTCGCCAAGGTCCGTCGGGGTGTCCTCAATGAAGTTGCGTGTTATCAGCAGATCCTGGATGACAAAAAGCTTGAAAAGGTGCAGAGCAGCATGCTGCAATATTTTACAAAGGTCACAGCACCGCCTCCAGGATCTGCTGGTGCACCAGCTGAAAGGCCATCCAGTCCTCCTGCAGAAAGCCAGGAGGAAGCCATGGACAGCCCACCCTCTCCCCAGTGAAAGACGCCCAACAACCGCCCCCCCCCTGCTCCCTCCCTCCAGGTACAGTACGTACTGTAATGAAATGTTATTTTTTGGAGTTGTCATGTTACACACATTAATTTAATCTGTTACTGTCTCTGCTTATGTTCACAGCCTACTACACCTTCCTCCTCCCCCTCCTCTCCACCAACTCCACCGTCCCATCACTGACCTGCCCACCCTCACATTCCAGCACAGCAACGTCAGAAAGGTACAGCAAAGACATGTTAATTTCTTTTAATTTATTATTTTTGTTTTAACTTACATCTACACCTACTGTAATCATCACCTCTCTCTCGACAGCCTCCAAAGCGGCACGTCCCCCTGGTCCATCCACACATCTGATACGCACCACACCACACACGTAAGGAGAAGTTGTTGTTGTCTGTGTTGTTGTTGTTCTCTGCAGGTGCTGACGTCTGTGTGTGGTTGTGTTCCAACAGTTCATCCGCGTGTTGCTCCACCTCATGGATGAGACGCTGGTGCTACGTGCTCCTGCTGCTCTGCCTCCAGCCTGTCGTCCAGCCTCCTGCCTGTCCTCCTGCCTCCAGCCTGTCATCCAGCCTCCAGCCTGTCCTCCACACATGCACCACACAGGTAAGGAGAAGTTGTTGTTGTCTGTGTTGTTGTTCTCTGCAGGTGCTGACGTCTGTGTGTGGTTGTGTTCCAACAGTTCATCCGCGTGTTGCTCCACCTCATGGATGAGCCGCTGGTGCTGCCTGTCCTCCAGCCTGCCTCTGGTGTCCTGCATGTTGCCTCCATCCATCACCTTTGTGTCGTTCTGCCTAAATGACTGCTGCCAAAAACCAAAAAAACTTCATGTGATGCACAGACCTGCTCACATCAGGACCACAGACCTGAACTGACACCTGCCTGAACTAACAGCTGGCCTAAAATGCTCCCAACATTCATTGTTGAGCAATGGCTAAGCAGTTCCATCAGATGCAGGTTTGATCATGAGAAAAACATCTGTCTACCTACACTTCAGTCAAAGTAAGGCAATTTTGTTTCATTTTTCTGCTGCTTCTAGCTTTTTCTGAGTTCATGGACTTCTTTCTCATGCACATGGACACTCATCAACGCACTGGTTTCAAAAACATGATGGTTGCAACATGCTTCTGATAGATGTGATGCTGCTGATGGATTTATGGATTCATGTGTGATTGTTGACATCATTTTGCTGATGTCAGTTCCTGCTGATTTGCTGCTGTTGTGATGTTAAAAGCTGCACTTTGAGAAGTGTTCATGTGTGATTGTTGACATCATTTTGCTGATGTGAGTCCCTGATTTGCTGCTGTTGTGATGTTAAAAGCTGCACTTTGAGAAGTGTTCATGTGTGATTGTTGACATCATTTTGCTGATGTGATTTCCTGCTGATTTCCTGCAGTTCTGATGTGAAGTTACTGATGTACAGTTACTGTGTGTGTTTATGGATGAATGTGTGGTGTAATGGTTTAGATAAGTGTTTGTAAATAAAGTTCTGTGCATG
Organism: Garcialebias charrua; assembly: GCA_038048925.1. NCBI lineage: Eukaryota > Metazoa > Chordata > Actinopteri > Cyprinodontiformes > Rivulidae > Garcialebias > Garcialebias charrua. The sequence goes on from JBBPBX010040595.1 coordinate 19,494, forward strand.
TTTATGGCCCAGTATGTCAGTCTCATGCTGTTAAATGTGTGCGCGGCGCACCGTTAGCGGTATTTCCGCGACCTACGAACGGAATAACGACCTACGAACGGGACGATATTTTCACCCCCTAGCTACGACAGGATCGAGCTGCGAACGGTTCTTAGGTCCCGAACTCGTTCGTAGGTCGGGGGTTCCCTGTATCTGAAACAGATTGTTTGTTTGACAGAATGGTTATTTAGCCATTAATTAATAAATTAATTAATAAATTTGTTTGTTTACATTGTTTGAGTCCAGCTCCTCACCAGTTTGTGGTGGTAATGCACCAAATAGTTGGTTGCCAACTACTAATGTTGTGTAACAGGGTTGTTGTTTAATTAATTTGATCAAAATCCACCGTATTTATAATATTTTTCTTGTTTTTCAGAAAAGTTTATCTAGTAGTTATTAGAAATGTTTCTTTTAATATGTGGAAACTGTTTAGATCCTATTTTCCATGTAATCCAGGTTCCTTTTGTTTGTGTAGTGACGATGCTCCCTGGTGTTTTTTTTATTTTATTTTTTTTATTTTTTATTTTTTTTATAAAAGAAACAAGTACAAAAAAAAACTTACAATGTCAAACATGGCTCGAGAATTAAGGCATGCATGGCACAAAAGAGAATAAAGGCACATAAACAAAAACAAAAATGTGTTTTGGGCAGCTTACAACAGAAACAACAGCTTACAATAGCTTACAACAGAAATTCGTTACAGATTGTTTTAGTTTTTAAAGCTTTGGCATTAGTACAATACTTTAAAGTAGCTAAGTAAGAGGAAATATAATTAGAAAACACTATAAATCTAGGTTTTAGCAAGGAGAATTTACAGCTGTGGATGTAAAATTTGGCTAAGTGTAGTATTAAATTTACAACAAAAACTTTCTCACTTGAAATATTTGGACAAAAGAAACCAAACAGTATAATTTTAGCGTCAAATGGTAGGTCAATTTCTAACTTTCTATTTACATACATGAAAATGTCTTTCCAGAACACCTGAGTATGAGAACAGTCCCAGAAGAGATGGATGATGGTCTCCTCAGAGCTGTGGCAGAGTGAACACATTGGGTCTACGTTTGGACGGTACTTGGAGATTATATAGTTTACAGGATAACATTTATGCAGAATCTTTAGGGACACTTCTCGAATCTTATTAGTTATAAAGTATTTTCTAGGTAACAACCAAACATCTTTCCAACAGATATCATTAAATAAATTATCCCAGAAGAATATAGAAGCAGGTTTACTAATACATTCTCTAATTATTAATTCTCTAATACATTTGTTATTTGTTTTTTAACTTAAAAAAGGGTCAGAGTTACCAATGAATAATTCTTATAATAATAATAAATTAATTAATAATTCTTCAGTTAAATAGTTCGTGCTGTTTTGTACAGGATTTGACATCAACATTTTCACACCAGATGTAATTGCATCAAAGACAATTGCAAATTCTTTTGGTAGTACTGGAAAGTTATACGTAGTTAAAAATTCACTTAAGAGTAAGTGTTGCCGTCTTTGTTGAATAACTGATGCACATGAACTATTCCTCTGCCAAACCCATTTTTAAATTTTTAAAGAAAATAGATTTATGTTTAAAACAGATGTCTTTGTTATTCCAGATACTGTATAGTATTTGTGTGGAGAGAAATTGTTTGTGAACCAGAGTCCAGCACAAAAACAGCTGTTTGTGGAAGTTGGAGAGTTTGATCGGGATTTTGTCAATGTTGTAATTACACCTTAAAATAAAAGACAAACCACCCAATGCTTCAAATACATGTGTTAGTGTATTACTAGTTAATGTTTTTCTTAGTTAATTCTAGATGTTAGGACTGATGCGACTCAGACGGCGGTGCAACGTGTACAGCGGCAAGTACAGTAAATGTAACTTGCTCTTTCTGTGAAGGTCACCTTGAAGATGTTTTCTCTTATTTTGCTCTTGCTCCTTCTCTCCTCAACTATGTGAAGATCTCTGCATCCTGACTTCTACTTCTATTGAACCACATTTGTCCCTTTGCTTTGAACACGTGTTATTTGGCTTCACTGACCAACCATCGGCTAAAATAAAAATATTTTATATCATTAATCTCATTATATATTTAGACAAATCCACAAATGCTGTTACACTCATCAAAAACCACTTATTTCCATTTTTGAAAATGAGGTTAAACAAAATATTAAAACTATTAGACAGTCCACCAACATGAAACCATAAAACTTGTACTTTATGTATCTCTTTAATGTATTTGTGTAACATGTTGTTCTAATTCTTTGACTCGATGTTTGTAACCCCCTGGAGACTGTCATTATATTGTATTGTTGTTCTGCTTTGTATTTACAATAAAGTACAAAATAAACCAGTACTAGACTACAGAAGTATTGTTTATAACTCAGCTTCAGATACAACTTTAGAAAAATGAAACATCATTCAAATCAGACATTAAGAATGATTACAGGTGCCTTTAAACAACACATACAGGATGAAGATTAGTAGAAATGGGAGAACCAGCACTGAACACCAGAATGGACCAGTTGGCTCTAAACTACTGGACAAATGTAAAAGGTCCTGAACAGAAGCATCCAACACAAGAAGTGTTCAAACCATACTGGGAAAAGACAAGAACCATTTCAAAAGCTTTGGTTGGATCATAAATAAGAAAACTACAGAAATTCACATCAATAATATTAATGTGAGCCCAACAGAACAAGTCATACAACCATGGATACTCACAGACCCAACAGTAGATCTGAAACTATTAGGAAAGAAAGGAAATTAAAAAAATATTCAAATACAGTTATAGAATACATCAATCAATAATATGGATTCATTAAATGAACTAGATATAAAACAGAAATAAAAAGCATTGAAAAGGAAAAAATGAGTGAAAGATGGAAAAACAACAGGAAGAAGAAAGAAAAGGTCGATGGTTTTATAGAATTCAACAAGAAACAGGAGAAATGAGGAGATGTGAAAGAAACAGGAGGAGGAAACATCACATCACATATCAGATTTGGACACACAGGATTGAACAGAACATTATTCATAACAGGGAAGCATCATAAATGTGACTACTGTGGAGAAGATGAGACCGTAGAACATGAGTTATTGAACTGACAGAAATACAGACATGAAAGAAGTCAACTGATGAACAGTCTCACTGAAATCAAAGAGAGATTTGATACAGATGAATTATTGCACAATTCAAAAGATAATGGTGCTCAGGTTTTAATACAATATCTGAAACAGATTGTTTGTTTGACAGAATGGTTATTTAGCCATTAATAAAGAAATTTATTTATTTGTTTGTTTACATTGTTTCAGTCCACCTCCTCACCAGTTTGTGGTGGTAATGCACCAAATTGTTGTTTGCAAAACACCAATGTTGAGTAACAGTGTTGTTGTTTAATGAATTTGATCAAAATGCACCGTGTTTATAATATTTTTTCTTGTTTTGCAGAAAAGTTTATCTAGTAGTTATTAGAAATGTTTCTTTTAATCTTTGTGGAAACTCCAGGTTCCTTTTGTTTGTGTAGTGACGACGCCCTGGTGGTTTTTTTTATTTTTATTTTTATTTTTTTTAATTTTAATTTTTTATTTTATTTATAAAAGAAACAAGTACAAAAAAAAACTTACAATGTCAAACATGGCTCGAGACTTAAGGCATGCATAGCACAAAAGAGAATAAAGGTACATAAACAAAAACAAAAATGTGTTTTGGGCATGTTTTTTTTTTAATTTATATATTTTTTTTATTATAAAAGAAACAAGTACTGTACAAAAAAAACTTACAATGTCAAACATGGCTCGAGACTTAAGGCATGCATAGCACAAAAGAGAATAAAGGCACATAAACAAAAACAAAAATGTGTTTTGGGCAGCTTACAACAGAAACAACAGCTTACAACAGAAATTCGTTACAGATTGTTTTAGTTTTTAAAGCTTTGGCATTAGTACAGTACTATAAAGTAGCTAAGTAAGAGGAAATATAATTAGAAAACACTATAAATCTAGGTTTTAGCAAGGAGAATTTACAACTGTGGATGTAAAATTTGGCTAAGAGTAGTATTAAATTTACAACAAAAACTTTCTTACTTGAAATATTTGGACAAAAGAAACCAAACAGTATAATTTTAGCGTCAAATGGTAGGTCAATTTCTAACTTTCTATTTACATACATGAAAATGTCTTTCCAGAACACCTGAGTATGAGAACAGTCCCAGAAGAGATGGATGATGGTCTCCTCAGAGCTGTGGCAGAGTGAACACATTGGGTCTACGTTTGGACGGTACTTGGAGATTATATAGTTTACAGGATAACATTTATGCAGAATCTTTAGGGACACTTCTCGAATCTTATTAGTTATAAAGTATTTTCTAGGTAACAACCAAACATCTTTCCAACAGATATCATTAAATAAATTATCCCAGAAGAATATAGAAGCAGGTTTACTAATGCTGTCTCTAATTATTAATTCTCTAATACATTTGTTATTTGTTTTTTCACTTAAAAAAGGGTCAGAGTTACCAATGAATAATTCTTCAGTTAAATAGTTTGTGCTGTTTTGTACAGGATTTGACATCAACATTTTCACACCAGATGGAATTGCATCAAAGACAATTGCAAATTCTTTTGGTAGTACTGGAAAGTTATACGTAGTTAAAAATTCACTGTAAGAGTAAGTGTTGCCGTCTTTGTTGAATAACTGATGTACATGAACTATTCCTCTGTCAAACCAATTTTTAAAGAAAATAGATTTATGTTTAAAACAAATGTATGTTTTGGGCATGGTTTTAAAAAAAAAAAATTAAATTTTATTTATAAAAGAAACAAGTACAAAAAAAACTTACAATGTCAAACATGGCTCGAGACTTAAGGCATGCATAGCACAAAAGAGAATAAAGGCACATAAACAAAAATAAAAATGTGTTTTGGGCAGCTTACAACAGAAATTCGTTACAGATTGTTTTAGTTTTTAAAGCTTTGGCATTAGTACAGTACTTTAAAGTAGCTAAGTAAGAGGAAATATAATTAGAAAACACTATAAATCTAGGTTTTAGCAAGGAGAATTTACAACTGTGGATGTAAAATTTGGCTAAGAGTAGTATTAAATTTACAACAAAAACTTTCTTACTTGAAATATTTGGACAAAAGAAACCAAACAGTATAATTTTAGCGTCAAATGGTAGGTCAATTTCTAACTTTCTATTTACATACATGAAAATGTCTTTCCAGAACAGCTGAGTATGAGAACAGTCCCAGAAGAGATGGATGATGGTCTCCTCAGAGCTGTGGCAGAGTGAACACATTGGGTCTACGTTTGGACGGTACTTGGAGATTATATAGTTTACAGGATAACATTTATGCAGAATCTTTAGGGACACTTCTCGAATCTTATTAGTTATAAAGTATTTTCTAGGTAACAACCAAACATCTTTCCAACAGATATCATTAAATAAATTATCCCAGAAGAATATAGAAGCAGGTTTACTAATACATTCTCTAATTATTAATTCTCTAATACATTTGTTATTTGTTTTTTCACTTAAAAAAGGGTCAGAGTTACCAATGAATAATTCTTCAGTTAAATAGTTTGTGCTGTTGTGTACAGGATTTGACATCAACATTTTTACACCAGATGGAATTGCATCAAAGACAATTGCAAATTCTTTTGGTAGTACTGGAAAGTTATACGTAGTTAAAAATTCACTGTAAGAGTAAGTGTTGCCGTCTTTGTTGAATAACTGATGTACATGAACTATTCCTCTGTCAAACCAATTTTTAAAGAAAATAGATTTATGTTTAAAACAAATGTCTTTGTTATTCCAGATATAGTATTTGTGTGGAGAGAAATTGTGTTTGTGAACCAGAGTCCAGCATAAAAACAGCTGTTTGTGGAAGTTGGAGAGTTTGATCGGGATTTTGTCAATGTTGTAATTACACCTTAAAATATGCTGGTGAAGATTCTCAGTCGTCCAGGACATGATAAAATCAAAAAGGCGTTCAATACAGAACAACTGGACTTTATTTGTAACAGAAAACGTTTCGCTTAGATTCCAATTTACATATCTTGGTGCGTGTCAATGGCTTACCCTGTTTATAAATTCTCCCTCTCACAGTCTGCTCATTGAATTGATAAAGCTTCCTCGGATGAGAAGCAAAACGTTTTCTGTTACAAATAAAGTCCAGTTGTTCTGTATTGAATGCCTTTTTGATTACACCTTAAAATAAAAGACAAACCACCCAATGCTTCAAATACATGTGTTGAAATGAAGTTCAATCAATCAATCAATCATTCAATCCATTTTATTTATAAAGCACCCTTCATACTAAAAGCAGCTCAAAGTGCTGTACAGAATTATAAAACAATAAACTCACAAAATTAAAGCAAACGATACACACAAAATAAATAAATAAAATTAAATACAGTAGTATTGGATAGAGATGAACCAGTTCAGGAAATGCAGTTAAAAAGATGGGTCTTGAGCCTGCTCTTAAAAACAACAACATTCTCTGCAGCCCTCAGGTTCTCCGGCAGACTATTCCACAGACGGGGCCCATAGAACTGGAAAGAAGCCTCACCGTAAGTGTGAGTTCTGACTTTTGGAACTGTTAGTAGTCCAGTACCAGAGGACCTTAATGTTCGCGGGGGTTCATAGGGCAATAGCAGCTCTGCAAGATAAGATGGTGCGAGACCATTGAGACATTTAAAAACCACTAAAAGAATCTTAAAATCAATCCTGAGGCGCACAGGGAGCCAATGCAATGATTTTAAAACAGGTGTAATATGAGCCTGCCTTCTGGTCTTGGTTAGCACACGAGCAGCAGAGTTTTGTAACAGCTGAAGGCTGGACAAATTTTTCTTAGGGAGACCAGAAAGCAGTGAATTACAGTAGTCTAAACGACTAGAAATAAAAGCATGCATCAAAGTCTCAGTATTGGTCAGAGAAAGAAGAGGGCGGACTCTGGCTATATTTTTTAGATGATAAAATCCTGTTTTGACTATTTGTTTAATATGAGGAATAAAAGTAAGCTCAGAGTCAAAAATAATAAGTTCCACAGAGAGTTTGGATTTAAGAGATATCTTTTGATCCATTTAATTTTAAAGGAGGAGTTTAGAGACTGTAAGTCAAATACATTAAACCCACCAGAGCACAGCTTATTTATCATAAAAAAATTTCGAATTAGATGAACCTTTTTTTTTCCAAATAAAATCAAACAATGTTTTATCCACTTTTGAAATGATGTCCTTGGGAACCTCCAAGGCAGAAGTCGCATAAACCAAACTGGAGAGACCTTCAGCCTTAGAAAGTAATACACGACCGGAGATGGATAAATCTCTCTGTACCCATAAATTGAATTTTTTTTGAATTACAGTAACAAGGGGATTAAAGTTATCACTTAATCTTTGGTCCTCCTCTTTTATAATATAGATACCAAGATATTTAACTTTGTGTTTTACTGGGATTCCTGAGATCTCTGTGTCATGACATGTTTTAATAGGGAGTAACTCACATTTAGATAAGTTAAGGTTGAGACCTGAGGCTGCAGAAAATTCACCAAGCAGCTCAACAGCACACTTTACTTGAGAGCAATCTTTTAGAAATAGAGTTGTGTCATCTGCCAGTTGGCTCAGACATATTTCTCTACCAGCAATCTGAATACCTTTTATGCAGCTGTTTTTAATGAAATGTGCTAAAATCTCCATAGGAAGAAGGAACAAAAATGGAGAAATTGGACAACCTTGTCTAATTCCACGCTCAACATTAAATCTGCCAGAGGTTCCATGAGCTAGTTTAATTGAGCTATTGCCTCCAGCATAAAGGGTGCGTACTGATTTCTTAAAGTGCTCACCAAAACCAAACAGATCCAAAGTTTTAAATCCTGGAGGATCACGCTATCCCCGAGCTATTCCAGTCTGGCTTCAAATCCCTCCACAGCACTGAGACTGCCCTACTGAAGGTTTTTAACGACATCTTCCTATCCACAGATACTGGTGACTCTGTGCTGCTTGTCCTATTGGACCTCACATCCGCTTTCGACACCATCGACCATGAGATCCTCATTGCTAGGTTGGAGCAGTGGGTGGGCATCTCAGGATCAGCCCTAAACTGGTTCAGATCCTACCTCTCTGACAGGTCTTTTTGTGTGTCCATCAATGATTTTACTTCTGCAGTGGCGGCTCTTAAATGGGGGGTTCCGCAGGGGTCCATCCTGGGTCCTCTCTTGTTCTCCTTATACCTGCTGCCACTCGGTGCTATTTTCCGGAAACACAATATACCTTTCCACTTCTACGCTGATGACTGTCAAATCTACTTCCCCCTAAGACAAAATGGTACAGGCTCTATTCAACCTCTGCTCGACTGCCTGGCTGACATCAGGGACTGGATGGCTTTAAATTTCTTAAGCTTCAATGATAAGAAGTCTGAAGCCATATTGTTCCTTCCCAATGACACAACCTCAAACCACTGCATTGACCTGTCTGCTCTACCCCTGTCCGAAAAACAAAAAGTCAAAAATCTGGGAGTGATAATGGATCCTTCCATGAAACTCAACAGTCATGTAAACATGATCGTCAAATCCTGTTTTTTCCAGCTGAGGCGTCTGTCTAAGCTGAAGCCCATATTATCCAAAAAGCACCTGGAGACAGTGATTCACGCATTCATTACATCTAGGCTTGATTACTGCAATTCACTTCTGTTTGGCGTCAGTCAAGCCACCATTGCACGATTACAACTGGTTCAGAACGCAGCTGCCCGATTTTTAACCAGCACACGCAAAAGAGAGCACATTACACCAGTCTTGGCCTCCCTTCACTGGCTACCGGTTCATCTTCGAATCCAATTCAAAATTCTCATGTATGTCTACAAATCGCTGAACAGTCTCGCCCCCGCCTATCTCTCGGATCTGATACACCCATATGTCCCTCCACGTGCTTTGAGGTCAGAGGATCAGGTACTCTTAATAGTTCCAGAAACTCGCCTTAAGCGCAGGGGTGACAGGGCGTTCTCTGTAGCAGGCCCAAGACTCTGGAACGAGTTACCGCTGCTCATCAAACAGGTCCCCTCCCTCTCGGTTTTCAAATCCCGGTTAAAAACTCACTACTACTCCATTGCTTTCAATGCCAGCTGATTTGTATTGGATTGTTTGATTTATGATCTGCAATGTTTTTATGTTTTTTGTGTTGTACTTCATTGTCTGTGTTGCCTGTTGCGTGTTTGTTTGTTCAGCACTTTGGTGTGGACTTGTTCCTGTTTAAAGTGCTTTATAAATAAAATGGTATGGTAAATGGTATGGTAAAAAATCATGTTCCAGTGAGTCAAACGCTTTATGGAAGTCAAGAAAGAGAACAAAACTATTTTCTGATATTAAGTCTGCATAGTTTAATAAATCTAAGATAAGCCTGTATTATCAATTATGTGTCTTCCCGCCATAAAACCATTTTGAGTTTCCCCAATAACATCATGACAAACTTTTTTCAGTTTATTTGCTAAGATCAATGCTAAAATGTTATAATCATTATTTAATAATGTGATGGGGCGCCAGTTATCTAAAACTAATACATCTTTTTGTGGTTTTGGGATGAGTGTAATTAAGCCTTGGCATAGAGTGGACGGTAATTGTTCTTTATCTATAGAGCTTGGGCAATGACGTCACGACGAATGCGACGCCGCCATGTTTTCGGACATCCTTGACCAAAACAAACATGGCGTAAAACACCACACGAAGAACAAACATGGACCGCGAGAAACAGAAGATAAAGATTCGTTACCGC
>JBBPBX010040596.1:0-19342 GCA_038048925.1 Garcialebias charrua
TTCATCTTTAAAAACTTTGTTTGGATAGGCTAAGTGATTGGTAAATGTACAGTGCTGTACATTTATTCATTATTATTTTTTTAATGTGATCCGACTTACGCCATTTTCGACTTACGAACGGCCCGTAGGTACGGAACTCGTTCGTAAGTCGGGGGCTACCTGTATTGGGCAGCTGTTTACAGATGTTCATGGCAGCTTAACTGCAAAGGCAATATTTAAGGAGTTATTCCAAATTACTAAAAGTCACTTTACCTACCGATACTAGAATACTGCAAACTGTAAGACCAGTTAGGGCAAAGCACCAACATACTGTGGTCTGATACCTTGAAAACAAAACAAAAATCTAAGATTTGGGGTATTCAGACTTTTACAGGGTGCTCTATTACCTTTACTATATTATTATTATTATTATCATCGTTGTTGTTAAAAAACAAAAAAAAAGCAAAAATTATTTGCCCAAAATTTACTTTCTGTGTCTTAAAAAACTAGTTTACCTAAAAGATTTGCAAGAACAGATGTTATAACCAATTGATCACTCTACGCCGAACCCAAAAGGCTGAAAATTATTAAAAAATATACAAATTATAAAAGGTTTGAACTGGAAGTACCTTCTCTCCCACCGAGCCTTCTGGTCCTTGCGCTCCCGTGGGGCCCTTCTCTCCTTTCTGCCCAGGCAGCCCGGGAATTCTCGTCTGGCACACACTGCAGGCGTTCTGCCAGCACGGGCAAAGCAAGAAGCAACACCGGCGGCACAGATAAGATTTCATCACGCTGAGCGGGCACACTGTATTTTCACCATCATGCCACCTCCCCGGTAGGGAGACAGCACCTAAACTGACACAAACTGTTCCCTAAATGTCTGCTGAGCAGAAATAATGTGAACCTGCACGGAGGCAGGAGGTGAACTTTGTCAAAGTCATTGGTTGTGACATTTCGGTTAGTATCACTGTCCCTAACGCAGAGCGTCCAGGATGCAACTGTCTGCTCCGACAAGTCAGAAGCAGGCAGGGTGACCAAAAGTGCTATCAATTAAAATGTATTTAAAAAAAAAACTTTCTTGTCTTTTATTTATCTAGCTATTTGCTTACAAAAACAGCTCCACGTCGAAAGGTTAGGTTGTTTTGCTGTCAAAAATCTGTCCAAAATCCTGATTAGAGCTCATTATGTTATTTTGACAAAAGCTGTACGGAGATTTTTATTCTTGTAACACTGACATCTTTGAAAAGTTAACACTGAAGGACAAGGACGAGGGGGAAAAAAAAAATCACATCCGGCTTTATCTAATTGGAAGTCTGACAGGTTAATGACTGAAGTGATGAAGGAGATCAACAAAACTTAACAGCAGTGAAATCTCAGCTGTTCTCAGAAGCTTTTAATGTCAGGCTTCATACACTTTAGAACAATTGTGATTTTACTGTGCAAAAGCCTCTATTTGAATCGAACTCGAGCTTTATTGTGTGAATGTTTATGAAGCATTCACATTACTGTGATCCATTTTTCTTCCGTACGTTTTTCTGCATCTTTCTCGCTCCACAATTTTTGTGCTATTTCAACAAATTATACATCAAAAGGTTCAGCTTAATCAGGAGAAGATATCACTTTTGGTATTGGTGCAGCTTCAGCTTTTTGAAATATTTAGCCTTTTCTGCCATTAACTTTTCTCAAAGGAAATTAATTGAGCTCATTTTACATCCTTCAAATCTTTAGATGTGTTTACAACCTTTTACTGCTCATTTCACATTTTGCTCTGCTTCAGGTTATTTCAGCTTCGTGGTATAAATTTAAACTTTTTCAGCCACTTTTACTTTTTTCCAGCCTTTTTGTGCTCCTTTCAGATTATTTCTGCTCACAACCTTTTTATGCGTCTTCTATCTTATTTCTGCTAATTTCAGCTTGTTAGGCTGCTTTCAGTTTATGTATGCAAGTTTCAAATTTGTCTGCTATTTCAGCTACCATTAGCTGTAGCTGTTTTTGTGCTCATTTTAGCTTTTTCAGCTAATTCCACTTTTTAAAACTCCTTTAAACTTTTTCAGATCTAAATCAGCAAACAAGTGATCTATCCATGTCCCTCTGGTAATTTAAGCTTATTTCTGATTTTTTTAGCTACTTTCTAGCAGGTTTTGTTGTTGTTGTTGCTAATTTCAGATTATTTCAGATTATTTCCACTTGCTCGTTTCTGCTTCTTTCAGCACAATTGGGCAAATGTGTTCTTTTGGCTTTCTTCTGCTAATTAGCTTGTTCTAACTTTTCAGCTATAGCTTTTAAGCATTTTTAGCTAATTTCAGCTGTTCAGGTAAATTCAAAATTTACGTGGTAATTTCTGCTACTTTCAGCCTAATTCAATTATTTCTGCTAATTTCAGCTTGTTGTGCTCCTTACAGCTTTTCAACTGGTTTCAGCTTTTTCTGCTATTTCAGCTATTTAGCTCTTTTGATGCTAATTTTAGCTTTTTCAGCTAAGTCCATATTTTCTTTAGCTCATTTCAGTTCTTTCCACATTATTCTTGTAGTTTAAGTTTCTTTCTGCCTTTTCAGCTACTTCCAGCTATTTATTTGCTAATTTAACCTTTTTTTAAGCTAATTTCCTATAATTTTTTGGGCTTATTCCTGCCATTTTAAAAACCAATTCAGTAAATACGTGTGGTTTCTCTTTTTTTCTGCTAATTTAGGCTTGTTATTCCATTTCAGCTACATTACAGAGTTTTTTTAGGCTATTTTCAGCTGTTTTTCAGCAAGTTCTTCAGCAATATGCATTCACACTTAGCCTGGCCCTCGCCATTCCTACGCAGCTCCGCTCAATTCTCATTTCCCTTCACTGCTGGGTCTGGCATTTCTCCCATCCACAAGGATGTCTCCGGTAGGTTTTGACCGGACCAATCAGAGAACAGAAGGCGGAGTTTTGAACGACGTCGACTGACGTCGTCATTCAAAATGGCTGCCGCCACGAAGGAATTTTCAATAAAACAAGGTAAAAAACTATTATTTCTCTGCTGATAAAAAATGTATTTCTTAGCTAACGTTATATCAGAAGTGTTCCTGAGCAATCAGAGAGCAGAAGGCGGAGTTTTGAACGACGTCGACTGACGTCGTCATTCAAAATGGCTGCCGCCACGAAGGAATTTTCAATAAAACAAGGTAAACTATTATTTCTCTGCTGATAAAAAATATATTTCACCGCTGACGTTATATCAGAAGTGTTCCTGAGCTTAACAGTTCCTAAATCAATTCACGAAATGGTCAAATCTGCTGGATTTAAATAGTTTCGGTTTGACATTTTCCAAACAGCCTCGGGTGCGCTACGAAAATAAATGATAAAAAATCGAATTTTATCTCAAATGTTTCATCTAGGCCAACAGTCAGTAAATTAGAGACATATAATTACACACTGGTAGCAGAAAAAATATCCACCGAGTGGTTTCTGAGCTTTTTATCTGAATAGCCTGGACCTCGCCAGGCTAACTAACAAAACTCCGCCTTCTGTTCTCTGATTGGTCCATTCAAAAATCTAATGGAGAAATCGCTGTCTATGGAAGAGATGCCAGACCCTAGTACAAAGCGAAGTGAAGGACATGGGTCTGGTATCAACCAGGCTAATTCACACTGCACTTTCTCAGGAAATGCAATTTTTCTAGTTACTTTTAATTTTCCAGATGCAAACGTAGAACCTTTGATTAGTTTTGTGATAATGCATTAATGTATGTTTGAAATTCGTTGTAATTTTCAGGATTGACAGCACTTCTCCAGTCATCCTGCTGGAGGCACTCACAGCCCTACAGTATCTATCTTAACCAATCGCAGCCATTATCTGAAGTGAACGCTGATCATTTTTTACACAGCACCTTTTACAAGTCATTCCTGTGAAAAAAGCTGTAATTATTCAGAGCGATATAAATGAAATACCTTGAGTAAAGAACCCATGTCTCCAACGATAGGCAGGGCAGTCTGTCAGGACAAAATAAAGCAGAACATGTTGCATTCAGAGGTAATTTTTCATGATTTTCTAACAGATATGAATTGTTTTTGTGCGCCTGCATCTAAAATAAATGCTAATAAATAAATAAAAGATCATTAAAAATACTGAAAAGCATGCTTGTATGCACATGAAGCTTAAATTAATTCATTGTATATCCCTTTAACATAAAATTAATGAACGCCAATCAAATGTCTTTGGCTAACATAAACGTTGGCATACAGTATTACGCTACATTTACACGACAAGGCTGTGATGCCAAAGCAGCAGAGCCCATATGGTTTTCTCACACCGCAGCTATCAGCAACACAACAAATACTGCTCAGTTGAAACGCACAAATGCCAACGACTGACAGTTTTGCATTTTCCTGAAAGTGATGCTGGTTAGCAAAGAGCAGAACCGGCTGCTAATTATCCCCAAACTGGAGCTCTGTGCTCCAAATCCTGATGCTGCCTGCGAGGTGATCTCCGCAGGTCTCATAGCTGATCAGTGATGCCGAACTGCACAGAGCGCAAATGAGATTTTCTTACTTACCGGTTCACCTGGAGGTCCAGCAGGGCCCGGCAGACCTGGTCTACCAGGGGAGCCCTTAAATTGAGACAAAGAATGGAGTTAACAGCCTCCCCGGCTGTACAGTAACATCATGCAGTCGTGTGGGGGTGTAACTTTTCAGTCATCTCAGTTGGTGGGGATTTGTGTCCAGGAGCTGTGATACATGTTCATCCACAGCGTGGGGCTGACATTGTTTTATGCTTCTAGTTATCTTTTATGTGCACATGGATGTGGGAGTAGAAGCAAAGTGATAAACTGAACTCACTTACCTCTCTCCCTGGTGGTCCAGTAGATCCAGGTAAACCTTGTGATCCACGGGGGCCCTGAAGAAAACCAACGGAGCTTTATAAGTGATCTCGCCATCAAAACGTATTTATTCGTAAAGTGACTGGCCACAACAGCAACAAACTGCAACGCTTTGGAAAATACAACGCGTTGCGAGTTGGAGCGTTTTCCACAGACCTCAGTTCCTGGTTTCCCCGGCGGTCCCGTGGGGCCCTACAAACACATCACACATCTTGTTAACACCAGCTCCCCTCTAGCACCCGGATCCTGTGCAGTAATTGTGTTAGGCACCTTTTGCTCTATTGATTCCTTGTCACGAGCTATCCTGTTTTCCCCTCCACACCCCCCCAAAAAAAGAAAAGAACACTCGCTCGTTCCCAGTCAACCCTGCGAGGTTCAAAGTAGCGCAGACGAGAGTGTTGCTTTCTAACGAGGCCAGGATGCAACGCGCCGACTCCTCGCGGTAATGAGCAGTGATTTTCACCGTCAGATGTATTTAATGCTCACTACACCAAATTCTTTATATTTAAATCTGTGACAAACACTGGGACGTGGAAACAGCCTGGTCTGTAGTAAATAATGGACGATGGAGCGACGGACCAATCGATGCAACATCATACTCACAGTGATGCTCTCCCCAGGTTCTCCCTTTTCTCCATGGTCTCCTGGTAATCCTGGCATGCCTCTCTCGCCCTAAAATATATTTAAAAAAAAAACATGGGAAGGTGAGTTTTAGGGGGGTTGTTGCACAGCAAGATCATTAACTATTAAACTCTGACAGAACTATTTTCCTTTCATCATCTCTGGTGATTTAAGGTAAAGGTCGGGCCAGACATTTTAATTATCACCCAATGCTGAAAATCAAAGGCAAGCCATTGCATTTCAGCTTCTCGTGTCTGTCCATTAGTATAATATCTCGTGAACCACGGCACAAGTTTTAATGAAACTCTCAGGAAATAATCATTGGATGTACCTCTACAGCTCAATAATCTTTGAAGTCAACCCAATTCAAGATGGCCGCCACAGCCGACTGAGTTTAACAAACACAAAAATGGCTACAATTCAAATAATTTAAGGAGAAAGTAATGTAAGGAGTCCAAGGGCGTAGAGTTCATCTCATTATTGGGGGGGACCATAAACAGGGAAATTTTTTAAGAGCAATTTTGGGGGGGTCGGCAAAGTTAAATGTAATGCAAAATGTACAGAGGGAAGTTTATCCAAACTGCATGCATATACTATGCAGAATAATCAGCAATAATATTGATTTAAATGGCATGTATTTTATTTAGTAGTCTTAATACTACTATTAATCAGTACAATAGTGACACTCATTACTCTTATTAAAAAATGTAATGTGTTCAATCTGCAGTACAATAGACGACAAATAATGACAAGTGGCAAAATGAGAATTTTGCAAAATAGGTCCCCTCTAAATATTGTTTAAATTTCAGTTTGGCTTGTATTCATAGATTGCTGTGGTCAGTGTCACTGATAATCTGGTACCACACCTTCCCAAAATCTTAAAGCTTAAAAAGAAAACAGTTTTCAAGGAGAAGAAATACTTTAATGCAGGGGTCACCAAACTTTTTGAGACTGAGAGCTACTTCAGTGGAACCAAGAGGCACAAAGGTCCACTTGTTCGTTCCAAACAAATTTGCATGGTTCAACTTTAATTATAGTATTAATAATAATACATTTACATACATGTGAATATATGACTGCCTGATCACATCTGATCTGGTCTGTATTATTAAAGACTCCACACAATGATTTAGCTTGGTAAATATGATCAATTATTATTGATAATTACCAGTAGTGATTAGAACTCTCAATCAAGAACTTGAGTCCTCAGTTTGAATAATTTTTTGGCTCTTCTGTGCAAATGTAAATTGTTCTTAGCTTTGACTGGGAGTGTGGATGGTTGTTTGTCTCTTTGTCTGTCTCTGTGATGGACTGGAGACGTGTCCTGGGTGTCTCTGGGACAGACTGGTGACCTGTCCTGGGTGTCTCTGGTGACCTGTCCTGGGTGTCCCTGCCTTCACCCAAAAGCAGCTGAGATTGGTTCCAGTCCTAAACAAGGGGGCATAATGGATTACTTATTAACTGATATTTAAACATAAACACTATTTCTTTTATGTTAAACTCAGTCTGTAACATTTGAAATTCGTTGTATTTTATAAATATTTTATTAACTGTTTTGTAGAAATGAACACGTTTGTAACATTCATTCAAAATATGCCTTAACAAATCTGTAGCATTTTTTAAGAACCTATTAAGAATAAAATGTTCCAGTTGCAGATACAAAATATCAATAATGTAATATAATAAACAGTGACATTTTTTAATTAACCATGTGACATAAGTATTGATCCTCAACATTTTTTATAATAATAATTTAAAGCCCTTAAAACAACCACAGCTGCAACAAAGTGCTACACATATGAAATCATTTTAACTAATCATCACATCTTCTCTACTCTTTTTAAATTAATTATCTTTCACATATTTTATCATTACTTCTTTCAAGAGCTCCACACCTGAAAATATGATGAATGTGAATCCATCCTGCTCAAAGCTGCGCTGAGATTCTTCTGTCTGTTGTGAGCCACCAGGGAGCTAGTTAGCATTGAAGCTAGCGTGTTAGCTGATGAAGTGTCGCTCCTCGTTGCGTTTTGCTGTTGCTACAGCCACTAATGAGACACAGACACACTTGTCTTTCAACACTGTGAAAGACCTTTTCCTCCCAGTCACTGTCACCTATGTTTTAAGTAGCTACTTACTGGAAGTTAGTACTTTGTGCAGCAGCTCACTCCCCACCAGCGGCTCCGCGAGCCTGTGACCTCCGCTGCTGTTGTTGTTCCTTGTAAACATTGGACTAAACCATTTGCCAACAGAGAAGGGGGGGTGGGCAAAATTTCCTTCTTTTTTTTTAGAATAATGGCGGATTTCTCTCTTTTTTTGCCTTTTTATATTTATATTGTTTAAAGACACGATTTCCTTTATTGAATTATTGGGGGGGACAGATCTATATTTCCCCAAGATTGGGGGGGTCCGGACCCCCCCGACCCCCCCAGGATCTACGCCTATGAAGGAGTCATACCTAGCACATAGTCCAAGCACTACACATTGTGCACAACCAACAAACAGATTTTAACAAAACTTTTAAAACTGAATCATTAGATGAATGTCTACAACTGCTTAAATGTATGAGTTGATCCGATTCAACATGGTCACCACAGATACTGTAATGAGCAAAAGTGTCCATAACTCAGTCGGGTTTTACAAATATTTAGCTAAATGTTGAGTTGGTGGTAGCTGAGAGTCATTCATGACTCATATTTTGACTATAACTATATTACACAATGTAGTTTTTATTAAGGTTTGACCAAAACAGGCTTGATCGATGATAATAACCTTGTAAACTTTTTAAACTTGTTACATTTGAACGCATCGTTATTCTACAAGCCAACACTTTTGATTTTGAAGGAAAACCTTAGAAGAAGTTGAAGTTTCTTTCAAAGAGTTAAATAAAGCCTGTACAGCACAGTATGTGAGTATACATGTGATATCACCTTCAGTGTACTTGAGAATCAACACCTCCTATGTAACGGTAAAAAATGAAAAGTACCGAACAGTCCGTGAAAGTTGTTTCTCTTTTTTAAAATGTTTGAAATAGAAAACTTTTATTTTAAGCTTTTAAATGGGTAAAATATGAATCAGAAGTTTAAAATTAATTTATTAATTTGTATTTTACTTATGTAGCAACAAGCGTAATATATTTTATTAAGTTATTTTACATCAAGTCTAATGCTTATTAGTCAAGATTTACCAGAATATACATTTTTTATGCATCCACTGTAGATCTCATTAAAAACAGTAAAAAGTTCCTTAAAAATCAAACAAAAATAGTTTTTTTTTATCCTTAAGTAATGTAATGTTCAGTTTCTCAGATGGACTGATGTGACATGAGTCAGCCTGTAGTGTTCTGACTTTTGCAACAGTTTCTTTTTTTCAGTCTTTTACGTTACTGGTCCAGGAAGTAGAGTTGCATTCGGGCCTAAAAAAAATCCAACACGACCCCATCCCAGCATTTAGCCATTTTTTCCAAACCCGATCCGAAAATTAATTGTAATTACAGGTCCAAATCTGAAAAAATCAGACTTTTGAAAAAAAAAATTTATTAAGCATTTACTGCTTTTGAAAGCAAATCATTATGGTTTTAAAAATGTGTTTCAAAGAAAAATAGATAAGACTTCTTGTTTCACCAATTACATATTAACAAAACAAAAAGCCTAAAAAAAAATCACCTCTAAAGATAGGCTATTATACAGATGAACAAAAATATGTTTAGAGCTAAATTATTTGGAAAAAATATAGAAAAAGCCTATTTTAAACTAACGCGCTGCTCACTTCGGCTTTTCTTCAGACGCTTTCACCGCAAATGACAGCAGGGTGCGGAGACGCGCACGGCTGGTGATTAAGTTGTTCATTTGAAGATTAACAGGACTTTTTAAAAATATTTTTCAACCAGCCGGTCAACGGATGCGCACGGCTGATGATCTCGTTGTCTGTCTAAGCTTAACGGGATTTTTTTTTGCCTCTTTCAACCAGCAGGTCAGAGAACGCATGTGGCCAGATCAGGATGTCCATCTGAATCTTAAAAAAACAAGAAATACAAAAGCATGCAACAAAAATACAAAAACAAGGTGCCCAAAGAGTAAAAGAATGCACTTTGAGATTTTCATTAATGAAAAGTGCGTTATAAATTGAATTCATCATTATTATTATTATTATTATTAAAAGAAATGCATCTACAGCAGCGTGGTCCTATTTGCAGAGTGTCGGCAGTGAGGTTCTCTTAGCACCATCATGGTACCGTTAGCAGTGCGGTCCCGTTAGCAGCATGATGATAATAACAACGACAATGGACGATGACTGCCCTCCAGAACCGGGTCTTGCAGACACAAAACATCCAAGGTAATTACCAGCAGAACCAAACTGTTTTGCCAGAAATTAAAGCTCCGTATTGATTAATTTCTGGAACAAAATTGACCCGAAAACAAGATGTTTTTAGAAAGCAAATGCGTTAAGTTGATAAACTGAAGTAGGATAAGAAATCACAAGTGAAGTGGAGTTTTGACATAAATGTTGCAGTTTTGTTTTTGCCTGATGGGATCTGTTATTATCTCCTCATGTGTGGATCAGGTCTGTAGAGTTACACTTCTGTTTTGAATGAATGTCTCAAGGTATCTAAACATATTTCCATTTTACTATTGGCTCTTACCTTAGGCCCACGTGACCCTCTGGCTTGTGCCGACCCATCACCCTGAGAAAAAACAACATGAAAAAGACGTCAACGTTTGACTTTTCTCAACTTTTCTCAGCATTTCTCACTGGCAATCAAGCAGCAGCTCCTCACTCCCCACCGTCCCA
This sequence comes from Garcialebias charrua, assembly GCA_038048925.1. Taxonomy (NCBI): domain Eukaryota; kingdom Metazoa; phylum Chordata; class Actinopteri; order Cyprinodontiformes; family Rivulidae; genus Garcialebias; species Garcialebias charrua. The sequence goes on from JBBPBX010040596.1 coordinate 10,241, forward strand.
AATTAAAGCGCTTTAATTGAAACAAGACTCTCAGCGCAGTACACGCTCTTCGCGCCAACAGTCTGAACGCAGAAAATCATTACAAGTTCATGTTCAGCACCTTTTTATTAGTTCAAATGTGCAGAGGCGCGGTAATAACGCTCCAACGCTGAGAAGAAAACGTTGATTGCAACCGAGGCTAGTGTAAGCATTATTTACTGTCCCATCCAGATGAGTCATTGATTTCCATGGTCAGCATGTATTAGTGTGACAAGTCCTACATCGCACAATGTAAATTAGTTTCGCTGAAGGTGAATTTGGACCAACACAGCAATTCTGAAGAATTGGAGAGAAATGTGCACTCAAATATCAAATGAGAAAGTTTTAACACAGATACTGTGCTTATGCTCAGTTCTGTGAGAAAACAAGCTATTTCATGTGCTAATCTATGGGAATAATAACCCAAGCATTGAAACAAGGGGTACAATAATTGCTTTTTATTTGAAGGGTAAAAACTGGAAATGTGGACGACTTGAGCAGCTCTGCGTGTAATGAAAAGCTACTTGCAGTGTCTTCTCACAGAACTGTCAGACAGGATAGCTGCTGTACATTATTGCCATTTCTCTTTGTTGCATCTTTGACCTGAAATCTGCAAGGTCAATGGCTAGCTACAAACACAACCCGTCTCCTTTCCAATGCTCAATTTCCCCAGAGCTGCAGAGCGTTAAAGAGGTTTAAATATTTCAGCAATATTTCCCTCATTACACTGCTCACTGTGTTGCTTGCTCTATTAGCGGGTTCACAGAGAGAGCTTAATGTTCGGCTCTGTGCTTCCACACACAAACAAACAAGATGGTTTAAAGAGCTACGCCTATGACTGAGGAGCATAAGTGCTATCAACCAGGACTGAGCCACTTCTGTATGCAAAGTACTTGAAGAGCTATAAGCTCCATAATGGGTGGATAGCTGATTACACAGCTGGGGTCATCCAGGGATGGATTGCTTAACGTCGTTTTCTTTCTCTAATGTCATGAAGTTGTGCTTTGCCCATCAGGTCTGCTGGAGCATAGTCTGGTGTACTGTTGGATCACCGCAATGTTAGTGGTTCCTGTTAGCCCTGTCTGGCCACTTGGAGACTATGCCCCTTTTCCACCGGTCGGCTCGGGTCGGATGTTACGTCATATGTGCGTCGCAGAGACCCCCTTTCATCCTTTCCCACCGGATATTCCGTGCTGAGCCGCGCGAGATTTCTTGAGATTTTCGGGCTGGTTTCAGAGGGGTACTGAGGCGAGCTCACCCGCTCCGGAAGGAGGAAGGAGGAGACTCGAGCTGTTTTCACGGAAGCGAGGGACGCGATCACTGCAGGACTTTACATGATAAACACGGTAAAAACAATTATTATTTTTTAAATTTATAGCAAAGATGGGTCTTCAGCTGAACGTGTCCTTAATAAAATCACGTACTGCTCAAAACTGCAGGATTTCAAAAAATAGGTTCGCCACGAGCAACACGCGGCGCGCGGGCGGCTTTATGTCTTTAAATGTAGCTCAATGAACAGATATAAAATATATTTCATAGCTGACTTTATAGTACGAGGGCTCCTGAGCTTAACCACGCTTTAATATTGTCACGTAGTGGTCAAATATGCTGCATTTAAAGTAGTTTCGCTTTGACTTTTTCCAAAACCTGTGCTTGCACAACGAAAATAAATTATAAAAATTCGAATTTTATTTCAAATAACTCCAACAGGATACATTTCGTATATGAACATGTTGTGATCACACTAGATTTTTTTGAAAAATATCAGCTATGTGGTTTTTGATAGAATTGATAATATGTGATACAAAGTAGAAGGGAGAAAATTAATGGTGGTAGCTTGACACAGTTATGTCTATAAAACATTGAATTTTATTTCAAATAACTCCAACAGGATACATTTCGTATATGAACATGTTGTGATCACACTAGATTTTTTTGAAAAATATCAGCTATGTGGTTTTTGATAGAATTGATAATATGTGATACAAAGTAGAAGGGAGAAAATTAATGGTGGTAGCTTGACACAGTTATGTCTATAAAACATTGAATTTTATTTCAAATAACTCCAACAGGATACATTTCGTATATGAACATGTTGTGATCACACTAGATTTTTTTGAAAAATATCAGCTATGTGGTTTTTGATAGAATTGATAATATGTGATACAAAGTAGAAGGGAGAAAATTAATGGTGGTAGCTTGACACAGTTATGTCTATAAAACATTGAATTTTATTTCAAATAACTCCAACAGGATACATTTCGTATATGAACATGTTGTGATCACACTAGATTTTTTTGAAAAATATCAGCTATGTGGTTTTTGATAGAATTGATAATATGTGATACAAAGTAGAAGGGAGAAAATTAATGGTGGTAGCTTGACACAGTTATGTCTATAAAACATTGAATTTTATTTCAAATAACTCCAACAGGATACATTTCGTATATGAACATGTTGTGATCACACTAGATTTTTTTGAAAAATATCAGCTATGTGGTTTTTGATAGAATTGATAATATGTGATACAAAGTAGAAGGGAGAAAATTAATGGTGGTAGCTTGACACAGTTATGTCTATAAAACATTGAATTTTATTTCAAATAACTCCAACAGGATACATTTAGTATATGAACATGTTGTGATCACACTGTGTTGTTTAAAAAAAAAAAAACAGTTTCTGGACGAGTAGGATTCTGGACCCCGCCCACAGAAGGGGTACAAAAAAGCTGTGGAAACAGAACATAGATGTGACCCGACCCGAACTGAGCCGACCTGAGCCGATCCAACCCGAGCCGAGCCGAGCGGTGGAAAAGAGGCACTTATCATGTTTTTCATGCTTTGGCAGAACATATCCCCATGTCCATGGATTTCATCCATAGCCCATTCTTTATATCATCTACAGAGGACATACTTTGTGAATTTCTAGTTTGTGTGGGCCGCTGACACTCAGACAGGAGGAGTGCTCATCCTTTAGTCAAACTATTTGAAAAGGTCACTCCTTGTCACCCTCCATTAACTTTAGCTCTACACGTAGCATTATCACGCCAAGGGGTAGATGTGCCTCAGTTCCTTTTGTTTGCCCTCAAACTGAGACTCTTCACTGGCAAACTTCATATGGGGCGGCCGTGGTGTAGTGGTAATGGCAGTCGTCTCCCGATCGGAAAGTTGGCGGTTCGACTCCCGGGACCCGCACCATGTGTCGTTGTGTCCTTGGGCAAGACACTTAACCCTGAGTTGCTCCCGGTAGGACTGGAAAGCACCTTGCATGGTAGTCTGCCGCCACCGGTTTATGAATGTGTGTAGCATTCAATATATGTGTAGCACTTTGAGATTTTCAGTAATGAAAAGTGCGTTATAAATTGAATTAATTATTATTATTATTATATGGAAGTAGCTGTGCAAATCTTCTAATTCCACAACACAAGGTGAGTTTTATCAGTTACACAGGTTTTATAGTGAAAACAGGCATTAAATGTGTAGTTTAATGTATTATGTTTTGTATCACTGTTGATTTTACTTACGAAGCGTGATAAATTGCTAAAACAGCATTTCAATTCAATTCAGTACAGTTTATTTACACAGTATAGCACCAAGTCACAACAGGTCATCACATGGCACTGAACACAAAAATCCATACACAAAAATAATAAAGCAACACTAAAGTATATATCTGAGGAGTAGACTGCTTTGAATTTAACTCCATCACAGAACTCTCATCTTGAGCACGAAGGTGACAGTGGAAAGGAAAAACTCCCTCATGAGGAAGAAACCTTTCACAGAACCAGGCTCAGGACAAGCGGTCATCTGCTATGACTGGCTGGGTTTGGTAGGAACAGATACACAATGGCAGGTCAAGAATCATATGTTAATAAAGAAATACTGTAATATCAAATGAAAACTTTTCAATTTTAACCATTTATTTAAGGAAATGAGGTCAATTTGTCCTCCAGTAGTTTACGCCTATAGCAGCATAACAAGCCAACCCTAACTATAGTATTTGTCAAAAAGGAAAGTCTTAATCCCAGTCTTAAAACTGGACAATGTGTCAGCCTCATGGACATAAACTGGAAGTTGGTTCCACAAGAGAGGAGCCTGACAACTGAAAGATCTTCCTCCCATTCTGCTTTTGGACACTAGTGATTGCAAGTAAACCTGCAGTCTGAGAGCAAAGTGCTCTGTTAGGAAAATATGGAACAATAAGATCTGGAATATAAGATGGAGCTAGGTTGTTGAGAACTTAGGTTGGAAGTAAGATATGGAATTCAATACTGGACTTGACAGGGAGCCAATGGAGAGAAACTAAAGCTGGAGAGATATGATCTCTCCCACTTACTCCAGTTAAGACTCTGGCAGCAGCATTTTGGATTAACTGAAGACTTTTTAAAGAAGTATTTGGACACCCAGATAACAAACTATTGCAATAGTCCAGTCTAGACATGACAAATTCATGAACCAGTTTTTCTGCATAATTTTTAGACAAGATGTTTTAGTGATATTACGTAGGTGGAAGAAGGCAGTTCTAGTAAAGTTTTTAAATGTGAGGGATAAAAGAAATGTCCTGATCAAAGATAACATCAAGATTTTTAACATTTGAGATGGAGGCCAGATTAATGTCATCTAAGTAGGGAGAACGACTGAAAAATTAATTCTTAAGATGCTCAGGTCCAAAAACTAAAACCTCAATTTTAGTCTGTCCAACAGATCTCACTTGTAAATGAGTCTTTGAGGCCCAATGTGATTTATCTGTTTAAATAAAGGTTGAATGAATGAATGAATATCTGTGTTTTGCATGTTTAGCATGGTGTTTTGCTGTCCAAAGGTTTCTATTGTCACAAAAAACGATTGTATTGTCCAGTTCGTAGCATATCAGCATATTGGGTTTGATATTATTTTCAGTCTTTTCTTAAAAGCATAAACAGTAACCTGATATGTTCACATCTAAAGCAAATTAAATAAGATTTCATGACATTTTGGAAGATTAGCAAACAAAAACATGTTGCATTCGTTAACATAAAAGGTGTCAGTGACAAGTGATAACGACTTCTTAAATCGGTGTTCTTTTCTGTAGTTAAATATTTAAAGAACTAATTTAAACCACTAAGGCTTAAATTTAGGGGCAATGAGACACCAAATCTATGGATGTAAGGAAAAAAGAGCTCTTTGGTAAACTACTGACCCCATATTGTCCTTACCTAGTAACAAACAAATCATTAGGATCAGAGGTTGCAGAAGATCCCGACATTCACTTAATTTTTCTGCTTTTGCCACCGTTGACTCAAGGTTCATTTAAACTCATAACACTTACCGTATAACTACCACCGGGTTCTCCAGGCTCGCCTTTGGGGCCAGGAGGCCCAATTGTACCACCAGAATCCCCCTACATGTGGAACGACAGATGTGTATGATGAATGGGTAAATGATAAAGTGTCTATTTTTTCGTAGTTTGAAATAAATCTAATATTTAGAAACACATTTTAACTGATTAGTATTTTAAAATGCTTTAAAATATTTTGTCCAAAATGGACAATGCAAGCTTTATTGTAATGTCACCGTCACATAATATTTTGGGTGTAATTATTGATGATATGTTGTCATGAAAACAACACATAAATTATGTAAAAACTAAAATATCTAGGTCTATTGCAGTGCTGTATAGAGTTAGAGATCTATTAAACGATGAAGCAATGTATTTGCTGTACAATACAATAATATTCCCGCATTTATTTTATTGAGGTTTGGGGTACAGCGTGTAAAACTGTAACTAAAACTATTTTTATTTTACAGAAAATAGCTATAAGGATTATCACTAGAAAACATTATTACCATCCATCAAAAGTTTTGTTTTGCAGATTGAAACTACTGAAATTTTATGATTTGATTGACTATAAAATTCTTTTAACATTGTACAAAGCTCAAAACTTCAAATTGACCTAAAATATTCAAACGTTTTTTGTAAAAAGGAAAAGTACTTACAATCTTAAGGGTACAGATATTTTTGTTATGCCAGTGTAGAACTAGTTTAAGGAGTAGGTCTACGTTAATTTATGGAACAAGTCTGTGGAATGGTTTAGAAAATGATATTAAAGCTGCAAAATCAATGACTTTGTTTAAGAAAATGATTAAAATTAGGTTTCTGGAAAAAAATATATAAATTGGTTGGTATCAACATTTTTATATATGGTAAAGTATGATGAGTTACTTATTGTGTAGTTGTGTAGTAGTGTAGTAATCTACCTAGATTATTGAGCATGCATCAGGGTTTATTGTGTAGTGTTTTTTTTTTGTGGATTACTGTGTTTGAATTAATTGTTTGAATTAATTGTTTGAATTAATTTTGTTAAAGAAGGGGCAGAATAAGATTTAATCTTCCGCTGCTTCCTTTCATTTCATATACTGTTTGATTTTTTTTTATCACGTGGTGTTGTAAATAGTATTTTTTGTGTTCTTTTAACTTTGAAATGAATTGAAATGAATACATAATCAGTTAAATTTAATAGTAAATATTTACAAATTATCTCTTCAAAAATGAGCAATTCTGTATTGTTTTTTTACTTTTCTACTTTTAGCCCTCTGCTCAGGGTCCTTCTGGGTGAAATTTGTTTGCAAACACCAGCGTAGTCAGAGGCATCTAACATGAGAGGTTACAGCATAACTGAGGATGGCGTTCAGGGTGAGTAATCTGAAAAAGAGCACTTCACAAGTTGTCTGCCGTGTTCAACCTGTGATAAAAGATCTTAGGTTCATATTTGTCTTTGAGGTGAGGACTTGATTTGATGTTTACCCACCTTTTCTCCGTTCAGGCCATCTCTTCCAGGCGCCCCTGGCTTCCCTGGTAAACCCTGTAAATAGTGGTGAATAGAGACACATCTATCAGCCAGCTTTCATCTCCACACACACATTTATCTCCTCCTCCTCACTGCTTCAGCGAGCTGCAGTGCTCCAGCTAAACTTCCCTCATAGCCAGGATTTATGAAATGCCTATTTTCCCTCCCTGCTTTTGAATAAAGACAGATGCTCATTACCGCAGCAGGTGCAGGGAACAGATTGGGCTGCTGCCTGCGTTGCTATCATACAGCGCTTAGATTTGCCTCTTTCCACTACTTAATTCTTAAATTTGATTACTGATCACATGTGTAAAAAAATTGGGATGTTTTTATCCCCCTGACTTGTTCTCTGTCTCTGCCTGTTGAGATTTATCCGTTTATCTCTTTTTATTTTGTCCGACTCGGGAGAGTAGATGTGTCAAGGTGACAGATAAGGCCATGAGGGGGGAAAAAAAGGCTTGACATGAAGTGTTGGTGTTCAAAGCCAGAGTTACTCACAGGCTCGCCTGGGAGTCCTGGGAGTCCAAGGAGTCCGGGCTGGCCTTGTTTCCCCTGACAAACATAAAGAGAAACATTCTTTGGGCGATTGTCTTGCCTGTTGGTTGATGACACAGTCCTCTGAGTGTGAGTTTTGTGACTCAGCTGGCCAAGACTTCTCACAGTGCTCAGAATAGAAGGGTTTTCAAGCTCTTATAAGCAAAACATATAATAAAATAACATTTACAGTTTTATTTCACATGCACGTTTTATGGCACAGAAAATGTTTTTGCTCTGCATTAGATGACTAAAATGTTCAATATTTATCCCATATGCATCACTCTTTATTTGCCAATTGTCTTATTTCCCACATCGCAAAGCAAAGAGGGGAAATTGGAAATAGTGCACCCTCTGTCCATCCATCCACATGTGTTGTGAGAGCAATAACTCAAAATTTAAGTTAAGCAATGACTTGTGTGGATGTTGCAAAAAAAGGTTATTTTCAAAAATCAGATTGACATGTCATGTCAAAAACCAAGATGGCCACCAAAACCATACACCCCCACCCCACACACACACATACAGTGTACCGTACATAGGTATAGATATACAGGTAACCCCCGACCTACGACCCCATCGACCTGCGAACCACGGGACCTACGAACATATCATATTTAATAAAAATATGAATTAAAAAAAAATATATATATATATATATATATTTTTTTTTTTTTGTGTTTAAATGTTCTTAATTTCATGTGTACATCACTTTGTTGCAGCTCTGGTTGTTTTAAAGGCTTTATAAATAATAATTATGATAAAAAAGATCATTTCTGATCATTTTTGAGCAATTTTTGAGCAATCTTGGGCAACAGGAAGTAGGTCTTCAGTTTACACGGTCACAAATTAATGTAGAACACCGGACGCTATTTTAGGTTCAGTCACTGGGGTCTCCGGTCACAAATTAATGTAGAACACCGGACGCCATCTTAGGTTAGCTGCCGAGAGCCGGACGAAGACTGGTGACCAGGATGGCTTCATATGGATTAATTACTAGCTGGAAACGTCTCTGTGAACTTTGTGGATGTCTCAGGCAGCAGCGGATTTATCGCCGATCGTGCCAGGCCGCCGTGCGAACACCTCCGGCCGGCCTGGCTACACCTCCGGCCTGGCTAGCTCCAGAGCTAACACTGGAGCTAACACGGGAGCCGGCCTTTTGAACACTGGTGACCAGGATCGCATCATATGGATTAATTACTAGCTGGAATAGCTCTGTGGACGTCTCAGGCTGGAGCAGCGGCTGGAGCAGCAGCTGCAGATTGATCGCGCCGCCGCTCCAACACTAGCTCATGGCTTGGCTAGCAGAAGCTAGCCAGCTAGCTAACACAGGTCTGGAGCAGCTGCGGTGGCTTGCCGGCCCCCGCGCTGCTTGGCCCGAAAACAATCAACGCATGGCAACCTATGTCGGCTTTGACCATCTCAAAGTAAGAAAATATATTTTTATTTATTCTGTAAATGTGAATAGCAATGTTTAACATTACAGTACACTACTGTACATGCTTAAATGTGTGCGCGCGCTCCGTTAGCATGATAAATAAAGGTTGAATGAATGAATGAATGAATAATTTTTTTTTTTTAATATAATTTTCACCCCCTACCTACGAACGGATCGAGCTGCGAACGGTTCTTAGGTCCCAAACTCGTTCGTAGGTCGGGGGTTCCCTGTATATATATATATATATATATATATATATATATATATATATATATATATATATATA
>JBBPBX010040597.1:0-29289 GCA_038048925.1 Garcialebias charrua
GTTTTGTATTAACATTGGTTAATGAATGATATGGATTTAACTATGCCAACATGCAGTTCGTTTTGTTAAATCTCAATCGTTGAAGAGTCAATGTAGTTTAAAGTTGCTCAAGGTACAATAAACTACACTGGTCTCATAATTTCTAAATTGAACCGATTCGATCGTTTCTATTCTAGATTATCTATTCATTTTGATGAGTCTCGCCATAGACTTCAAAATTTATTAGGAATACCAAATCCTACGTCGTTCGTCTAAAAGACAACAGACATTTAGATCAAACTATATTTCATTTTTATTTTAGTTTAACCTAAACTAAGTAATGAATGGAGGAATAGTTTGGAATTAGAGGCCTTCGTTACAGAAGCCCTCCAAAATTTTATAGGTACAAATCCCTATATCTAATTTTACAGAATTGATCCACCCCTTAATTGGTAATTGTAGCTGATCTAAACCATGATAGCTTACATACCAGGTGCATATAGGTAAGGCTTAATGTAAAATCCCAATCATAAGCCCACCTTAAAAAACCACATAATTGCATGACACATAGAACCAGAGTGGCACTGACTGGAAACCAACCAGCCAACAACCTTCGATGTGGGGACCTGCAGCTCCAACGCTTGGTCTTCAACCTCCATCCAAGGGTCGCCTCCTCTGCGTCAATCGAGGGATCCCCTCTACATGCTGATTATGAAAACAATTGTTGCTGATCAATCAACAAAACTAATCGTTGTGGAATTACCGCTGTGGATTATAAGACTTTGCTTTCCAAGGGATCACAGACTTTGTTTTCCAAGAGTTAACAGACTTTGTTTTCCAAAGGATTAAAAGCTTTTCGCAATGGGATTACCTCCGAACAGTATGGAATTTCCAAAAACTTTATGGGATTATAATTTTTGATTTTTCTTTTCCACTTGCTGGATTACTTCAAGATCAAAGACAGTTCAAGGTTTCCTTTCGTGTTGGACCCCATCCCCAAGGACTGGCGATGGCTTCCAAAAGGGGGGAGATGTAGTGGACCTACCCAGGGTCAAACTAAGGTTTTTGAACTGTCCAGTGATGACCTTTACTGACCTCTCAGTAAAGCAAGACATTTACTACAAAATCATTCATTTAGCTGTAATCTGATAAATATAGTCACCAAAAGAGACTATTTCTATCTTTGATTTTAGGCTGATGTGATCAAAAGAATAACTTTTGTCATTTTCATGATGTGTGCTTTTAAGCTGTGTTATTCTGTAAGAGTATTACTGTGTTCACTGCTGTGTTAAAGGTGAAGTCTCGGGTCACAGAGACCGGACGGTTTTGTTTAGAAAGTCAGAAGACAGTAATCCGTTGTTTTTCATGAAAGGGCTCCAGCTTGCTGTGTCTTTTCCTAAACAAATCTCTCTCTGCTGCTGGCTGTAACCTTGGGTCTGATAAGGCAAGTGAACTCCTCTCTAAGTCTCTTTTTAAGTTCTAACTGGGCGGAAACGCTTCAGAGTTTGCTGGGAGCTTCGAAAGAGATGTGAACCTTCCCAAAGGGCTGGGGTACGCTTGGTCAAGAGCTAACGACCTTCGTCATCCAGCTGGGACTGATAACTTGCTGTTATGAGTCCACTTCGAATGAGCGTAAGCTCAAAACTTTGTTATTCCTTCCTGGAATAATTTATCTTGAGCCAAAAAACCACGATTGCCACGGCTTCTGCCGACGAAAGCGAGTATCACCGACACCGACAAGGTAAACACGTCTGGAGTCCAGCTTGGACTTGCGGGACCGACGACTCGTCAGTCCAAAGCTGATCACAGCTCTTTGCCAGAACCAAGGCGGACGTCTTAAGGTAAAGGAGCAGCTGTTTGCTTGCTGGAGGTGTGATGATATCTTAGCTGGACGCGTACGGAAGAGTGTCATCTGGTTTCATAAATGCAAGATAAACTTCCTCTCTTAACCTCCCAATTCTTCTTAAATCTTTCCTCCTATTCTTTTGCCTCTCAATCTAAGCTGGAAACTATTTTAAGCTGAAGAGCCCACAGACTAAATATGTTAACATCCAATATTGAAGTCTGTTGTGTTAAATTTAAGTGTGCTGACGTATTAAATTGAAAGAAAGTGAAATCATGTCAATCAAGTGTAATGTTGATTTTAGTTGATTTATTTTAAATAAATGGTAGTGTCTCCTGGCATACCAAACTAAAATCACCGTTTTCTGTCACTTAATGGCTATGGTTATTTATCCATCACAAAGATCACAGAAATATTGAATAAACTGAAAAAGAAAAGAATCCGTGAAACTACTATTCAATCTGAATAAGTAGATTAATTAAGGATAAAGAGGTCAGCTTAATACTGACCCCTGTTAAAATCCTTTAGTTACATCTGGGTGGCACTATATGTGTTTAAAGACACAATATATGGTCTCCCTCATGTTTCCTTCACTATACTGAGGAACAGCTTCTACACTGAGGCTGTTAGACTCATGAATAAATAAATAATAAGAGTAAACACTGCAAAATATCACATCATGCTGATGCTGATCTGTTTTCTTGTTGCTGTGTTCATATGTGACCATTTGCTCATATAGACTCATGTTCGTGCGGCTGTCTGTTTGTAATGATTTTGTTTTTCTATTACATTAGTGCTTAGTGTATTTCTAGTTGATGTTTTTCTTAGTTAATCCTAGATGTTATTACTGTTTTTCTCTTACATTTTGTTGTTGAATGTAACTGGGACCCTGTGTACATAATCTCATTTCATCACATGTACCACATGCGGTGCAAATGACAATAAAGATTCTCTGACTCTGACTCTGACTCTGAAGTACATCGGTTTCCAAAAATATTGATGAAAAACTGCAGTGCATCATGACAAATTGTCGTGTTTGAATACCAGAGGTGTTCCTCTTTTACAATGAATTTACTTTCATTCTAAATAGTTTCTTTTCATTACCTGCTTTCCTTTATTCTACTGAAAAACCACACTTATTGTGAAGTAAGACAAGAATTTGTGCATTTGTTATTTCAAATTGTTTTTAATAACGTATGACAACAAGGCACAGGTACAATTTGAGGTCTGAGGTCTCAGTAAAATGAGCTACCAGCTAAAACTAAATCAAAATAACTAACTTCACAAAAATCTTACTTAGTAATGTTTTATTGATGTTGTTTCATCAATAAAATATGTCAAGGAGTCACCATTCCTCTGGAACAAGGGACCAGGGAAACGGGTTTGTCTGCTCGGGTCCAGGAACATGTTCATCTCCATGTCGACAAACTGCAAAGAAATATACACATGGTTAACAACAAATCACAGATGACAGTAACTCACAAAACTAACCCACAATAATAAGTATAAATAAGGTCGATTTTCACTCTCTCACACACACACCCCCAACACAGACACACACACAGCTGTGGATTGACAGGATGGTTTGGGTTTCAAGTTTTGCATTTTTTTTTAAACAAAATAATTGATTCTGTTAAACTGGATTCCCACCCTGACAAGCCAAGATAAATCTTGATAGACCTTTTAAAAACAGTTTATGGTGCAAAACATTAGTTTACTAGCTAAAAACACATGTAAAGGTGAACAAAAAACAACATGTTGCAGGTCTCCGACGCAGCTACATCATCAACACGACAACAATCACGTTCTTTAGAAAACACAAACCGCTTAGAAACACCCTCTAATTATTAGGCGACTTATTGTATAATAATCACTGTAAAGTACGACATGTGTTACTGAGTTAATGATAAACAATGAACGCTGAACAGCTAAAACGAGTACTGTGCTAAACAACAACAATGCCGCCTCACAGCCGTTTAGCGTGCCGTTGTCGACGCACAGAGGCTGTTTAAACATATCATTATCGTTACTGTAAAGAACTACAGTGCCTGAATGTGTTAATGTGAAGTTACGGCTGAGTAAACCACAAAGAACAGCGAAAAAGAGTAAAAAGTAACTCTTTCACTCACTGTTGATGCGAGGAGCAGCCATTTTGAAACGATGATCTCGGCGAACTCGGGCATGGTGCGGCGAGACCGAGTCCACGAGTTGTAATTACGACCTGAGGGGGCGTTCCAGTTGATTTTTACTGCTCGGAAGCTCGTAATTACGACCTCCGAGGACAACTGGAACGCAGCATTAGATCCGCCTTATGTCATATTCAGGAAATCCATTCCATAGTTTGCAGCCAGCTACAGCATGTGGACTGAGTAGCACTTTAGCTAACAGCTAGCCAACTTTTCATCGTAACATGTCCTCTGTGTGGAAGTATTTTACACTAAACACCACAAGACAGCAACGTGCAATGACTGCAGAGCCATAGCGCCACATTAAACCACAGTCAAGTTAGTTTTACGTTGGATATTCGAGCTCTCGGGCTTCAGCGGGATGCCACTCTCGCTGAACCGAAACTGGGAGACCGCCCGCTGCCAGCTGCGTCCAGTCCGACCCGCTGTCTGACCGTCTTGTAGGAGGGACAGGCGGAGAGCGGCTGACCGAAATCAGAGTGCCCGCCCCGTATTGAACAAGAAAAACACACCGCTGAAGCCACGGAGCTCAAATGTTCACCGAGAAGTTGCTAAACTTCATCATAATTAATGACCAACAGCTATCAGCTGTAGAAAATGAAGGATTTCACAGCTTGATACTTGTAGCCAACAGCCAACAATCATAAAAATGCATATTAATTAAAAATCATAAGAAAACTGTATTAAAAAAACAAAACGAAACATAAACAGCTACATTATAAAACAATGTAAAATACTAAAAGCAGGAACATGTCTGTGTTGATTTAAGCCAAGAACTTAGCAGATGTAAAGTTATTTAATATTTGATTTAATTCATTTATTCATTCATTTAAAAGAGACAAAATAAAACAAATTAATCAAAAAGAAAACACTGAATGAAAAGAGTGCAGAAAGAAGAAAAAAATTCTTATATCACCCCCTTATAATAAACATTGAACCAGTCCGGCCCTTGGCTTGTAGCAAATTTGTTTTTTTGGCCCTCTGTGTATTTGACTTTGACACCCCTGCTTTTATAGATCCAGCTTCTTTTTGTTTTGAAGCATGTAAATGACAACAGCTTGAGAGTGAAGTCAACGCTGGTGACTCTTATAAAACTAAACTTCATTTAATCCATTAGCCATTACTCAAAACAAACATAAAAGACTTGGTTAGTGTGGGATCTTGTACGCTTTTTTTGGTCTCACTTCTCCATTCTTCTCATACTCCTATAATTTCAGCTTAGCCTCCATCTAGGCCTCTGTTTCTCGGGCCGAGTTTGTCCATATGAATGTTTTGAGGCTGTAAAGTCCGCTGCGGGGCGTGAGCAGAAAATTACCCAATACATCATAAAACCCATCAAAGAGTTTACCATTAAAAAGGCTATTATTAGGTTTTCCAGGGTTTGCTTTTGCAGGGGGCATACTATTTGTGTTAGATCGATCATTTTTATCTACTGTCTGAATCGTGACTGGTGGGGGTTGCTGAAAACTATCTGAATAAAATTAGACTTGATCCAAGAATATTGGAAGTCTTGGCTTCAGATCTTATACTGTACTACTTTTTTTCTTTCTTTTTATATTTTCCAAGAACTTCGGACTCTGGAAACATAAACAACTTGAAAAACAAAAATCTGCCAGATGTTTCTATATTTCATATAAAATAACCTTACATGTAGATGGTTGGATTGTGCTGAAAATAAATAAATAAATTAAATAATTGAAAATATACAGCTGGGCTGCCAAAAGATTCAGCTTTTAGATCTCTAAAAAGCAGCTGAATGATGGAGCTATAACAAGTGTAAAATAACGTTTTAAAAGTACTGTACTGTATTCAGTATTTCTGACACGATGGACAGAGTTGAAAAGCAAGAGAAGTCACAGGAAGTATTAGAAAAAGTGGGGTTTTAGTTTAACCCCAAAATATTGTTTTACTAAAAATGAATGCTGAGAATAAAGAGGTCAAAGGAAAAAAACTGAACTCAGGCACATAATGCGACTAAATCAGCTGCATAAACATAACTGACCTCCTTTGACACATGAGCCGTTTTCGCATTGGCCAGCCCTCAGTGGCCCGGGGCTCCCCTGGGTGTCTCTGGGCCACCCGCGTTCATTACGCATTTGCCGCAAAGCCGCCTTGAAGTGGGTGGGCAGTTCTCTGGAAGTGGGTGGGGTGGTCTCTTCACGTGGGTGGAGTGTTCGTGTTTTAAGAGAGGAGACTCGGCAAAAAAAAAATTGTTAGCTGGATATATATATATTAGTGTTTCTGCGTTTAATTTTTGTTAATAACTGATCACAAATCAGCTTATGTTACAACGTAAATAACACGAAGCGCACACCCATTTCCGCCTTTCAGCGCGACCTGAATGTCATTAAACAGCATTAAACAATAACTAATATTGTCTAACTGTTGCGCGCAGCCAGGGTTTTTAAATATAACGAATAATCTCTAACTTTTACGTGCAGCTAAAATGTCAGGAGGAGTGATTGCTATATGAGCAAGTTGGACACCTGAAAATTCAGTCCGGAGTATAGCTCAAAGCGTAAAGCACTGCTCTTTTGACCGGGAGAAGTGGGTTCGCTTCCCGCCTGGGACAAAGTTATTTTACTTTTTTTTTCTTTATTCACATTTTCTTTTAAATAAAAAGGAGTTTGTTTGGTTAACAAACTCCTTTTTATTTAAAAGAAAATGTGAATAAAGAGAAAAAAAAAGTAAAATAACTTTGTCACAGGCTGGAAGCGAACCCACTTCTCCCGGTCAAAAGAGCAGTGCTTTACGCTTTGAGCTATACTCCGGACTGAATTTTCAGGTGTCCAACTTGCTCATATAGCAATCACTCCTCCTGACATTTTAGCTGCACGTAAAAGTTAGAGATTATTCGTTATATTTAAAAACCCTGGCTGCGCGCAACAGTTAGACAATATTAGTTATTGTTTAATGCTGTTTAATGACATTCAGGTCGCGCTGAAAGGCGGAAATGGGTGTGCGCTTCGTGTTATTTACGTTGTAACAGTGCTTTAAGTGGAAAAAAATAAGTGCCGGTACCCTCCCTAAAGTCATAATAATATGCATACCTGCAAACTCAGAAGGGATGAAAAAGGTGACAAACGTTGCGCCAACCCCCCCCCCCCGAAAGATTTTGTAATTTTTTAACATGCTTCAGGTAAAAGTCATTTACTAACCTGATTTAATGAGAACATAAATAGGAAAGATTGTGTCAACCAAAAAATTAACAACCAACAACAGCAGCAAGTCAAATACAGCAGAACATTTTGCTAACAATGCGCTGCTCCGAGTCAACAGATGCATTTAAAAACTTAAGACTTATCTCTTCAGACAGGCTTTTGGTTAATTTTGTACATTGATTTTAGAGTTTGTTATGTTTTACCTTTTTGTATAGTACTTCTGTGATTTTATGATTTTATTTTTCCTTTTGTAAAGCACTATGTGACTCTCATGTCTGTGAAATGTGCTATATAAATAAAACTCACTTACTAACAGTAAAAACTTGTTTCTTAAATATGCTGGTGAAGATGTTTTGCCAGAAATTTTGAATAAAGTAGATGCCATTTTCCTGCATTCTGGTGTATTTTAAAGGAGACCACATATAGGTATTTAAAATTTTTATGTTATTTCTGTGTGCTATCTTGACAATATTAATTCATTTTAATACACAAAATAATTCTTAGATAATCAATTATACCCTTTTTAATTCTGCCATTTTTAACTTTCGTTTTGAACGACCGGTTTCTTGAAGTCCACGCCCTTCAACGATCTGTTTACGCCCTCTGTAACAGCCAGTATCTGTAATGTGTTGTTGTTTTAAAATTAGCTCCTTTTTTATTACTCATTTGACTTACTGTTAGTGTTAGCTTAAGATAACTTACCGAAACCCGTCTGAGCGCGCCGCCATGAGCTGCTCCTTTTAGCATGAGACCTGCCGAATCCGAAGCTAATGTTAGCTTGTTCCTCTTCCGGTTTTCGCCAGCTCCGCTCGTTGCACGCGGAGATTTTGGGAGTTATCGCTGTTCCAGTCAAGACAACACAAAGTTCACCAAGTGTCTCCCGTAAATTAATCTGTAAGGAGAAGGTCCTCGCTGCTGCGAGCCTGCTGCGAGGCTGAAATGAGGCTGTACAGTTGAAGCTCCGCTCCATCGCGCCGGAAGAGGGTCCCGTCGCAACCGGTCCCTAAGCCGGGGGTCCGCTCGTTTAATTTTTGCCGGCTGCGCGTTGGCAGCGATCGCAAATACACTAAAAATTGAACTAAAACATAAAAATAACAATTATACTTTATTTATAAAGCCATTTAAAAAAAACACAGCTGCAACAAAGTGCTGTACACATGAAATTAAGAACATATAAACAAAAGATGAGATGAAATCATGAAAAACAACAGTCATGTGTTTAATACAGAAGTGGGTTGAGCCTAACCAGGGGTTGCTAGGTGAGGGGCTGGACTCAGGTTTGAGGTGATTGGCTACGGCCTGTGACGTCAATAACTGCAGGAAGTGTGAATCCTGGTGTATTTATCAAAAATAAATAAATCTACTTAGAGTAAATAAACCACTGGGTGCATTTTTTTGGCACAAGGACTGTTTTTTTATGAAGTTAATACCCAAAGTTGAGTAAAAAAACATTAAAAAGTGATTTTTGCATCTGTGGTCCCCTTTAACAAGTTGTTAAACATCTATGTTTACCTACATGTAAACATGATTCACTAACTATTTTAGAGACATCTAACAAAATAAAGTCAGGTCCTGTGGACAGATTAAAAAATGTTTAAATTATTATTGATCATGAATCAGGATATTTTAGACACCTCATTCAACTAGTTCATATAGACATCATCCTGTTTTTAAACTCACTCCTGTGGCTAAAATAATTAAATTAATGTGATACTTTATCACAGTGGCTTTAGGGGTGCAACTGACTCTTATTTTGTTAATTTTTATTTAGTTTTATTTGTAACACAACATGCCATTTTACTAAACAATGGTTACACTCCACTGCATGTATAAAAATATTAACTTTACCCACACGTTGGAGGAATTACTTCCGCTTCCCTCGCGCTCTGTCCCGCTGCAGTTTGTTTTTGTTTTTTTACAGAGTTCGCTGTCGTCTCCTCCCCCTGTCTATCCTGAGGTTGTGATTGGCCAAAATGACGCGCTCCACCAAAGATGTTTTATTGTCGTGAAGATGCATCACTCTTTCTTGAAATCCAGTCAGGGGGAAATGATGCATTCTAATCTGCCACGGGTCTTTCAAGTGGAGAAGACAAAAATAAGTTCCGGAACGCACCTTACTCTTAAAAAAAGTCCCGGTACTCTCAGGGTTAAATTTTAGAAGTGGCGGAACTGGGTACCGGTGAGTTCCGGCCCACTTAAAGCACTGGTTGTAACATAAGCTGATTTGTGATCAGTTATTAACAAAAATTAAACGCAGAAACACTAATTCAGCTAACAATTGTTTTAGGGGTTTCTCGTTTCTGTAGTTAAATTTGAATGAAATTCAACCCTCGCGCTGAGGTTGTTTGAATGAGTCCCGCCCCTGCTGCAAACAACGAATCAAATGAGAGCTGAAACTAGCCCTGTCGGGCTCGGCCCGATAAGAACCACGGTGAAGATGGTTCCAGAACGAGGGTGGATCCCGGGCGGAAAAGGTAAATGCGAAGACGCCGAACCCGGGTTAGAAGCTGGGAGAGCCGGGGAGGGCCGGCCAATGCGAAGACGGCTACGGTGTGTATATATAGCCTACTGGCTGATCAGACCATTAAGACAGAATAGGACTACCTAAACAGAATACAATCACTAACTACAAGAAACAACACAGTACCATTAAGTTTGATAATAAACTAAACATCAAAAGTGGAAATCAAAAATATTAAACTTTAAATACAAATATTTACTTAAATACAAAAGCATTTTTATATAAAGAAAATACAAGTTCCCCCTCTCCAGCAGGAACTGGTGGTGCAGTCCAATCAACTCCATGTATGCAAAAACCCTGGCTGACATATTTTGTCTGGCAACTCCCAGGGATTACAACAGGTAAGAACCAGTAAAAGAATCGAGAATTAATCATAAGCACAAACAAAATAAGAAATGAGTTGATATAAATACACTAGTAAACTAAATGTGCACACTCACAGATAGAACAAATGTATTTTGTTGCAAAGCGTTGTGCTTGGATGAAAAATAAGTGGTTCATAGGAGTTACGAACTTAAGAGTGTGGCCAAGGGTTTGGCCATCACATGACATAATGTTTATTTCTAATCTTACAAAGGTAGATAATATGGACATAATTAAAAGCCCTTCTCCCTAAAGTCCTAAAATAGTTGTATCCTGAAAACAACCTATTATTGAATAAATTGACAAAGTTTGTCATTCGTATTGGAAGATTTGTTTTAATGCATGCTTTCAACTTTTCTGAAGTAATGGGGACACACGATGTAACAGTTTGCTCTGTAATTACTCTTCATTTATGCTCCAAGCACCTGTGGTTTTGCTTTATGGACCCTGGCTGTCATTTGTGTTTGTGTGTGTGTCAGACTCACACACCATATGCCACTTCCAGTCTGCAACAGTGGCAGCTGCAGTTGGGGGATACTTGTGCAGCCGACAGTTTCTGCACCAGAAATGCCACATGTTGGTTTGTCTTTGCATCAGTATGCTGCAGGTGGCTCTTTGTGTAATTGGTTGAATAATCAGTTATTTATATAGTCCATTAAGGCTCTCCAAGTATATTTTCCAAACTGCTTGTTTACCATGACATTGTAAGTGATAGAAAAAAAGCACAGTTTGAATTTTAGCAAGCTTGTTAAATTGCTGTAACTAAATGTCATCATAAACCCACAAATAAACCAATAGGAAACTAAATTATAAAGAATATCCTGTGGGAATTGAAATGCACCTACATTTTCTTATATATTTATACACTTTAACGTTAATGCACATTGGAGGATGATTGCTCATTTAATAACTTTGACAGCAAATTAACTGTATAAAAATGTCCACATATAAGGTCTCTGTGCCTGTTTTTCCTACATTTTTGTTAGGAAATTGGACAAGAACATAAATATACATCAGCCAAAAATTCATATAATCTAAAGACCATCAAAGCTTGTGACCAATTCAACATGCCCTGTGCTTAATATTTTCAGACCCAAACAAGATTTATCTTTAAATTAGAAACTTTGGTAAAAAACAAAACAACAACAACAAAAATTAGTTGTTACTAACCCCCATTCTCAGTTTATTTGTGTGGGAGTTTATTTTGGAGGCAAAAACTTGTTCAGTTTGAGTTTTACAATTGTTGTGAATCAATGTGTAAATTATGTTTAATTTCTCGAGTTTGTTGAATTGCTCCACACTTGTCTGTCATCTTACTTCATTTACAAATCTCAATTCATGGGTTTTGTTTGCTTGAATGAAAGCATTGGAAATGTCTGCATTTGCAAAGATTGGCAAAAAAACAAACAAAAACAAAAAACACAGCACCCTTGCACAATTGTATTTGTGCAGCTAAAAGTTGTAAGCATGTGGACTGTACTTTTTGCAAGTTTGCTGACTATTAATGGGCTTTGATTCTTCTCCAACATTGATGGAGGCTCTAAAGCTTTAATGTAGCTCATTGTTAAAATTGTATTTAAATTACCAACCCATTAAGTGTAAATCATAGTTGTAGAATATTGACTGTGAATACAGTAATATTGAATATTGACCTATTGCAGCCAGATATCATAGATCTGCACATGTGCAGTAACATATTTAGAACTGATAGCAACCAGTAGGCCTGTTGAAAGTTTAAAGACCCACTACTATTCCGTTGCTTTCAACACCAGGGGCCTCATGTACAAAGACTTGCGTGGATTTCTTACTGAAAAGTGACGTACGGTCAAATCCAGAAATCTGCGTACGCACAAAAAAATCCAGATGTATCAAACTGTGCATACGCCGGTATCCACGCACATTGCTTTTGTACATCACAATCAACGTGGAATTGAGCGCACATGAGAGAGTGGCCGACTCCGCCTTTGACACGCCTCCATATAAATATGCAAATTCATTTAAATATGCCCTGCACGTTAGGAATGTCGTCTTTGCTCTATTGCAAATCATGTCGAAACGTGGAAAAAAGAGTAACTTCACGGACTGTGAACTGGAGACACTTCTGAGTGACGTAGAGAGGCACAGAAGAAGGTTTTGTGTGGCACACTCAGCGCACAACAGACCGTCCACTTTAAAATGAGATGTTGACCCAGCTATTTTAACATGTCTATAGGTCAGTGGTTAGCATGCCTGCCTTTTGTCCCGAAGATCATGAGTTCAAAACCCGCATGGTACAAAGTTGTTTTTTTTTTAAATTCATTCCAGATTTAAAGAACACAAGAAAACTATTTAGAATGAACAACATGAAATGAAACTATACATGAAATGAAGGCAAAAGAGGATTTCTTGTGGTTTTTTTTTAAATAGTTTTCTTGTGTTCTTTAAATCTGGAATGAATTAAAAATAAAGACAAACGTTGTTTTCATTTAAATATACCCTGCAACAGAGGAATGTCGTCTTGTCCCATCATGCATCACGTTCTTCAACTGCTAAAACAGCTAGAAATGAACAAAAAACAAGAATTTAAGCTGTGCAGAACTATTCAGTCTTTCTGTTTTTTATATTTTTTGCAGGTTGTATTCTGATTGCGTCCATGTGGATGTAATAATTGTTCATCATGTGTGTTTGGGTGGAAATGATCATTATTACCCCATCATGAACAGTTTCCAGAATCACCTGTAGGTGTCGCCAAAGGAACACAAACCACAGAAACGTGCGTACGCCTGGACTGGAGCTGCCGTGGCGGTGCGGACATATCCACGTTCAGTTCTGTTTTGATACATACGGAGTTCTGCGTGGATGGTGACGTACGCACGGTTTTTGTGCGCACGCACGGTTGATACATGAGGCCCCAGATGATCAGTGTTTGGTCGTCATATTTATTATCTGCAACATTTTTATGTCTATATTCTGTTTTTTTTTACTTCATTTTGTATGTTGCCTATAGTGTTGCCTGTTGTTTATTTGTTTGTACAGCACTTTGGTTGGCCTTGTCGCTGTTTAAAGTGCTCTATAAATAAAATGGTATGGTATGGTAATGTCTCCTGCAGTGTTGGTTAATTTATTTTGTGTGTAGTAACTTTTATGACCACTGGATGACAGAATAGGCCCATTTGAACCGAAGGATGGATAGTGAGGGAGCGAGCAGTGTGTCTCTTTAAGAAAAATGGGAGGGAGGCTCCTTTACGACATGGCTCGTCTCTTTTTCCTTTTTTTTTCGGTTCTCAAAATAGCGTACGCGCAGTGTGGTTTGAGCTCTTTAGCATAGCATTTTTCACGCAAATCTTTTAATATAAAAAATCAGTAAACAAGTTCACAGCTTCTTTTTGCAGCGGAAAACAACATTTTAGACGCAGGCACAGGTTTCAACCATGAATTTTTGGAGCTTTGACAAGACGGAGCTTTTTGCCCGAGGTCGGTCGTATGTTAGCTTAGCTCCTAGCTTAGCTTCTGCACTTAGCTGCTTTTAGCGATCCAAAAACAAGATTTTAAAGGGATTTTAAAGGGAAAAGAGAAAGGGAGGGGTCAGTGAAGAGCACTGGAGTTGATCCTTTTGTCATCCAGTGTCTTCAGCAGAAAGAGAGAGACACGAAGAAACGATAAAGCTGATAAATGAAAATGACGCTGATAATTTTCATTGATCATGCGCTTGATTTATTGTTTATCGCGACAGACCTATATGAAACCGTAAGCCACTTTTACAAAGCATTATATTAACAAACGGTATGAGAATAACAAAACAAAACTTTTTAGTGCAGTGTATGTGCAACTACTAGTGAAGTTCTGTCATCAGCCCTTGTTTTCACAGCTGAACAAAATTAAAGTGCCTGCTGACCATGTTAGGCCTCCATTAATCCAGTGTGACATTTTGAAAAACAGGATTTTGAAGAAAAGCAGGATTACTTTCCAATTCTTTAGCTGCCTTGTAGTCTGTCTTTATATCGACTGCGGCTCCATCTTCCTTTTATTTTAGAGCAGCCTCCCCAGTCTAAATTGTGCTCTCGGAGAAAGAGCATTAACATTTATATGGAAACATGAGGCCATTGTTTGACGTGAGATAAATTAAGTATTTGACTAACTTTGTTTCAGATGGAACAAAGGGTAAAGAACTCAGAAAAATGTTGTCCACTGGCACACAGTAACAATGCCTAATGGCTGAACAAATCAACACAAGTGCTTTTCAGAATCTGTTGTTTGTAAGTTTGGGTTGTCAGGGGTGCAAGGGCTTTGGATTTTTGTAAGGATCTTGTAGTGGGGATCAAGATAAAGGTGGGGTGGGAATATGTCAAGCCTGCTTAAGAGGCTCAAAGTGGATGGCAGTAGCAATTTGAAAATTGCACACATAATAAATACATTGTGGGAAGAATGTGCGCAGGAACAAACACAAAATCCCAAGGCAGGGACAACGCAATAAATCATATGAATAAATCTGCCAGCTGACCACTAGGGAGCACTAATAAACTGAACCTGACATGCCCCCTCGCTCTGTTTTTCTGCATGCCTCTCACGGTTTCCTGTTTATTTATTTATTTTTGTTTGTGTTATCCTTGTTCTCTGTTTCTGCCTTTTTCCCCCTCTCTCTCCTTTTCTATTGTTTCCATCTTTGTCCCTCTGTTCAACTCCACAGCACACGTAGAGCATACAGTGCTTTGCCCTGTTATGAATTCATCAGAGCTGGGGGAGCTGTGTGTTTGGACATCCACCCCGCAAAGTTGGCTGGAGTTTGAGTAGGTTCCAGCTGAAACTGGTCATGCAGAAATCCTGTCTGTGTAACCATACAGCCTGAGAGAGCAACATTTTTGGGATGCTGAGATGCTTGCAGAGGTCAATGGGAATATTAAAAAAAAAACATTCTTAAAAGTACCAGTGTTGGACTTTAAGCCTAGTTTGAACTTTTAGACATTTTTGACCCTATCATCAGGCTAATAATTTAATATAATATTAATAATAATTGCAGATTTGTTCCTGTTTTTGATTTTCTACATCTACCTTATAATGTTTTTGCTAGTTTTTGCTACTTTTTCTTTTGTTTATTGTTTAATGTATTTGTATCATTGCTGTTCATCGTTCTTTAGTTTGTAGCAGGTCGCTTTCGTAAATGAGCCCTCAAGGCTCAATAAGATTTACCTGACTAAATAAAGGTTGAATGAATGAATTGTTTTACATTTACACTTCTTTTTATATCCACACTACTGCTGACATATATATATATATATATATATATATATATATATATATATATATATATATATATATATATATATATATATATATATATATATATATATATATACAGGTAGTCCCCGATTTACGAGCGCTCTGATCTGCGAGGTTCCAGACTTACGAGCTGCGAATTTTTGGAAAAAACGAAAAAAATACTGAGTTTTCATGTGTTTTTTCACTACAGTTAGTTAGTTAAGCATATAAACACACGTTTCCGATCATTTTTATGCACTCAAAAGTAGTTTTTAGATGAAAATAGAGTGTTTTTAGTCGCGCTAGCGAAAACCGTTCCAATTTACGAGCGGATTTCCGGATTTACGAGAGAAATGGCGGCCGTTCCAAATTACGAGATTTCCGGTTTACGAGCGCCTCGTTGTAACGGATCTCGCTCGTAAATCGGGGACTACCTGTATATATATATATATATATATATACATATATATATATATATTATACATATATATATATATATATACATATANATATATATATATATATTTATCGGCATGAGACTGAACAAGCGGACATCCTAGGCCATAAACAAGCACAGAACTTTATTTACAAACACTTAGCCTTTAAACTGTAAAAGGTGCAGTACAGTATACAAAATGTAAATGTCATCCTAAACAGTTCTCAACCATAATCAGCAAAATTATGTCAACCATGAACACTTCTCAAAGAGCAGCAGCTACTGCATTGACATCAATCAGCAGCTAATCAGCAGCAAATCACATCCATCCTTTATCAGCAAATGATGTCAACCATGAACACTTTTCAAAGAGCAGCAGATACTGTATTGACATCATTCAGCAGCAAATCAGCAGCCAATCACATCCATCCATCCATCCATCCATCCATCCATCCTTCATCAGCAAATGATGTCAAACATGAACACTTCTTAAAGAGCAGCAGCTACTGCATTGACTTCAATCAGCAGCAAACCAGCAGCAAATCACATCCATCCTTTATCAGCAAATGATGTCAACCATGAACACTTTTCAAAGAGCAGCAGATACTGTATTGACATCATTCAGCAGCAAATCAGCAGCCAATCACATCCATCCATCCATCCATCCATCCATCCATCCATCCATCCTTCATCAGCAAATGATGTCAAACATGAACACTTCTTAAAGAGCAGCAGCTACTGCATTGACTTCAATCAGCAGCAAACCAGCAGCAAATCACATTCATCAGAAACATGTTGCAACCATAGTGACACCAGTGCCTTGGTGTGCAGTCTATGTCCACGTGCATGGAAAACAAGTCCATGAGCTCTAAGAAAGCTCGAAGCAGCAGAAAAAGAAAAAGAATTCCCTTACTTTGATTGAAGTGTAGGTAGACAGTCTGTATGATGTTTTTCTCAAGTTCAAACCTGGATCACATGGAACTGCTTAGCCATTGCTCAACCATGAATGATGGGAGCATTTGAGGCCAGGTGTGAGTTCAGGTGTGTGGTCCTGATGTGAGCAGGTCTGTCCATCACATCAGGTGTGGTTTTTTTGGGCAGCAGTCATTGAGGCAGAAGGTGTTGAGGCAGAGCAGCAAGTGGTTCTGTTGAAACCCACACACAGACATCAACATCTGCAGAAATGAAAACACACACAAGAACAACTTCTCCTTACCTGTGTGTTGGTGTGGTGAAGAGTTGTGGAGGTGCAGGAGGCAGAGCAGCAGGTGGAGGTGCAGGAGTCAGAGCAGCAGGTGGAGGTCCAGGAGTCAGAGCATCAGGTGGAGGTCCAGGAGGCAGAGCATCAGGTGGAGGTCCAGGAGTCAGAGCATCAGGTGGAGGTCCAGGAGTCAGAGCAGCAGGTGGAGGTCCAGGAGTCAGAGCAGCAGGTGGAGGTCCAGGAGTCAGAGCATCAGGTGGAGGTCCAGGAGTCAGAGCATCAGGTGGAGGTCCAGGAGGCAGAGCATCAGGTGGAGGTCCAGGAGTCAGAGCATCAGGTGGAGGTCCAGGAGTCAGAGCATCAGGTGGAGGTCCAGGAGTCAGAGCAGCAGGTGGAGGTCCAGGAGTCAGAGCATCAGGTGGAGGTCCAGGAGTCAGAGCATCAGGTGGAGGTCCAGGAGGCAGAGCAGCAGGTGGAGGTCCAGGAGTCAGAGCAGCAGGTGGAGGTCCAGGAGTCAGAGCATCAGGTGGAGGTCCAGGAGTCAGAGCATCAGGTGGAGGTCCAGGAGTCAGAGCATCAGGTGGAGGTCCAGGAGTCAGAGCATCAGGTGGAGGTCCAGGAGTCAGAGCATCAGGTGGAGGTCCAGGAGGCAGAGCATCAGGTGGAGGTCCAGGAGTCAGAGCATCAGGTGGAGGTCCAGGAGTCAGAGCATCAGGTGGAGGTCCAGGAGGCAGAGCATCAGGTGGAGGTCCAGGAGTCAGAGCATCAGGTGGAGGTCCAGGAGGCAGAGCATCAGGTGGAGGTCCAGGAGTCAGAGCATCAGGTGGAGGTCCAGGAGGCAGAGCATCAGGTGGAGGTCCAGGAGTCAGAGCATCAGGTGGAGGTCCAGGAGTCAGAGCAGCAGGTGGAGGTCCAGGAGTCAGAGCATCAGGTGGAGGTCCAGGAGTCAGAGCATCAGGTGGAGGTGCAGGAGGCAAACAGCCTATAAAATAAGCAAAATACATTTATTATCTGCACAGTCATAACAGTTTACATTGAACTACTCAATTCACTGAAATCATAATGACTCTTACCTTTAGAAGTTCTTTTTTCTTGCTCTTTTTCTTGCAAAGTTGCAAATCAAGTCCTCAAAGTCTGCTTCAATTTGTCTCCCAAGAGAAGCATCCATGGTGCCCTGATGTTTGCTGCGATGTGTTAGTGAAAGCGTCCATTTTCTGTGCTCACCACTCGTTTCATGCTCCGTTATTCTCTCCGGGTGTTTCCAGTCGCTAAATCCGACAACAAATGCGTTGCTATTTGATGACAAAACTTTACAAGCAAAGCAAAAAATGTCTCCAGTGGATGGGGAATATATAATCCATTCTCGTGGAATAGTTTCGCCGTTGAAAATACGTCGGGTCAGTGCGTCATTAGTAAGAGAGCGCGTCTTTCCCCCAGCTTCGTTCACTCTCTGTGATGCTGGATATTTAGCTGCTCGATTCTGAAAGGCTGAAACACCTTTGAGTAGAATTTCCTCCCGGATGCTTTCTGTAATTGATCCCCATAGAGCAGGGTCTTCAGAAATGCTGGTGGTACTAGAATAATCTTGTTCTGTTTGCTCACCGTCACCAGCTTCGTCGATAACTTTTTCAGCTTCATTTGTAAAGCTAGCTGCAGCCCCGCTGCTGGGTTTTCGGTTTGTGCTGTCCATTTTCTGAAAACTCGTCGACGATCACACTCACACTTCTTCTTCTTCTTCTTCTTTTAGTTTAATGGCGAGGAGTAAACTTCCACACCGAGTTACATTCTACGGAAGCCTGTATGCCCGCCCACCGTAACTATTAGCCAATCTACACCGTGCATTGCCGTCTTGTTCTTCTTCTCTTGAGTTTATTGGCGGTTGGCGAACTTATTTTAAGCACATTACCGCCACCAACCGGACTGAGTGTGTGCATTGCCGTCTGCTTCCAATCATACACGTCATGTCAACAAACTAAAAGACACTTATGAGTTGTTTTTGAAAAACAACTTTTTATTTTATTTGGGTTGGATAATAAGGAAAATTGAGGACAAAGCCTTGTTTTATCTACGTCTAGCGACAATAAAAAAAAAAAAAAAAACTTTTCTGCCAGGCTGAACTGCTCACTCCTGGCCAGCAGAGGGCCCCCTTGAGCTGTCGGGCCCCTGGGCACGCGCCCGGTGTGCCCGTATTGTAGATCCGGCCCTGGTCAGGGGTGCAAGGGCTTTGGATTTTTGTAAGGATCTTGTAGTGGGGATCAAGATAAAGGTGGGGTGGGAATATGTCAAGCCTGCTTAAGAGGCTCAAAGTGGATGGCAGTAGCAATTTGAAAATTGCACACATAATAAATACATTGTGGGAAGAATGTGCGCAGGAACAAACACAAAATCCCAAGGCAGGGACAACGCAATAAATCATATGAATAAATCTGCCAGCTGACCACTAGGGAGCACTAATAAACTGAACCTGACATGCCCCCTCGCTCTGTTTTTCTGCATGCCTCTCACGGTTTCCTGTTTATTTATTTATTTTTGTTTGTGTTATCCTTGTTCTCTGTTTCTGCCTTTTTCCCCCTCTCTCTCCTTTTCTATTGTTTCCATCTTTGTCCCTCTGTTCAACTCCACAGCACACGTAGAGCATACAGTGCTTTGCCCTGTTATGAATTCATCAGAGCTGGGGGAGCTGTGTGTTTGGACATCCACCCCGCAAAGTTGGCTGGAGTTTGAGTAGGTTCCAGCTGAAACTGGTCATGCAGAAATCCTGTCTGTGTAACCATACAGCCTGAGAGAGCAACATTTTTGGGATGCTGAGATGCTTGCAGAGGTCAATGGGAATATTTAAATTAATTTTTACCAGTGTTGGACTTTAAGCCTATGTGAACTTTTAGACATTTTTGACCCTAGGCTAATAAGTTACTTGCCTTCTAACAGAAAAAATTTGCATCCTTTCTAGGTTATTTACTTTATTAGAAATAAATGTAGTGAATGGATGTGCATCTTGTGTAGATACAGCACAGTAAACCTGCTGGTGACGCTATACAGCTTGTTTGGTGTGCCTGTTTTATGAGAACGCCTTGTACGAGTTCTAATGTGTTTATTTAAAGTCAGAAGAGGTCTCTGACGGTAGACCTTATGGCTGGAGAGGGATACTATACTCAAAAACACATCAACCTCAGTGATGTCACATATTGATTTTGGGAGACTGTGTTTTGAACCATTTAAAGTAGTGGTGTCAAACTTGCTTACAAAAGGGAGTCAAAATTAAAACACTTTTCAAATTAAGGGCCATTTTCAGAAACTACATGAACTTGGGGAGTGGTGGCGCAGAGGTTAGAGAAGGTGGGCCTGTGATAAGAAGATGGCCGGTTCAAGTCCCAGTACCGTCAACATGTCTTTGCGTCTCCTACATGTCTTTGCGTGAGTGCAGCTACAGCGTGCGCTCTCAGGACATGATTACCTGCAGTGTTCCGTCAGTGAGGACTGAACTTGGAAAAAGGGCCTTCTCCTACTCTGCTCCTGCTTCATGGAATATCTTACAAAAAGATCTGAAGCTCTCGACCTTGACTTCTCTAAATGGTTTTCAGAATCTGTTGGAATCCTGGCAAAAACCAATGCAGATTTGTTCCTGTCTTTGATTTTATACGTCTACCTTATAATGTTTTGCTAGTTTTTTGATACTTTGTTAAAAAAAAATAATAATAATTTTTTTTCTCTCTTTTTGTTTTCTATTGTTTATTGTTTGTTTGTTTATTGTTTAATGAAATTCTATCACTGCTGTTCATTGTTCTTTAGTTTTAGCAGGTCGCTTTCATAAATGAGCCCATGAGGTTCAAAAGATTTACCTGACTAAATAAAGGTTGAATGAACTATTAATCAAAAACTACTATGCAAAAACTCAGAACAGTATTACACTTTTATTATTTCATTTTATGCTTATGTTTATTAAATGTTTTAGTGTTTTAGTGTTTAAATGTTTACTGTTGCACCAAGGGACAGAGAGAAATGCAATTTCAATCCTGTGTATGTCCTGCACATATTGCAGTTTTGACAATAAAGTTGACTTTGACTTTTTGACTTTTGAATAAGTAGAACAGAGGTAAGTGGGAAATGGAAACACCTGGGATGATTGTTGATTAGGGACAGGTGAGGGAAGCAGACTTACTGGAAAAACTGAGGAAACTGAGGATAATGGACAATGGCACAAACGGGACTGGGAAACAGAAACAAGACTTATACAAGAATACTAAATACTGTAAACATAACAATGAAGTACAAAAACACAAAAGTATAAGGATTTCAATGTTCTGATGCATGCTCAATAATCCAGGTAGATAAATCTAAGGTTGAGTCAGGTCCTCTGGACAGATTCTTCTTTCTTGAAATGTTTTGTCTTTTGTCCAAAATGATTTTTGAATCTCGAAGAAGAGAATGAGAGACTTTGAATAAGTCTTTTAGATAAAAGATTAAACATTTCAACGAAGAATAATCCATCCAGAGGACCTGGTTAAGGATTTAAACTGACAGTGAAACATAACCACAAAAGACAGAAAAAAAACGGGGGAAAAAAAACGAGTATAAACTCAAGGAACTAAATAAATAAACGTGGAGAAAAAAACAGACTATGACAACTGGGGCAGGTTACACATGAATAATTTCTTATTGATACAAACTTCTCATTTTACGACATTACCGACAACTTTCACACATTTCTAGATAAAATAAATACTTTAAAAAAAGGTTGGACAGAAGAGCAGAACTGCTCCAAGAAGCGATTAAACGTCTCAGTTTACAGAAGAATTGTGACTTTTTCAACAAACAACTCAAATTTTAGCTCATATTCCACTACTGCACATACATCAAAGTCGAGGCCCGCGGGCCAGATCCGGCCCGCAAATTAATTATCTATGGTCCTCCGGATGATATTTAATTACTATTAGAAATGGCCCGCTGGCCACAGCCGCCCGCTGGTGTTTTGCACCCAACAAAACACTATTCCCCACAATGCAACAGTAGTAGGGATGGGGCTGAACCGATCCAGAGTAGTGTCTCATGAACCCAGAGTAACAAGACCCGCCTCACGTCACATTCAGGAAATCCATTTCATAGTTTGCAGCCAGCTACACCGTGCGGACTCACTGTGAGTAGCACTTTAGCTAACAGCTAGCCAACTTTTCATCGTAACATGTCCTCTGTGTGCAAGTACAGGTAGTCCCCGACTTACGAGCGAGTTCTGTTACAACGAGGCGCTCGTAACACGGAAATCTCGTAATTTGGAACGGCCGCCACGTGTCTCGTAAGTCCGGAATTTCGCTCGTAAGTTGGAACGGTTTTGCTAGCGCGACTACAAACACTCGTTTTTCATCGAAAAACTGCTTATGAGTGCATAAAAATGATCGGAAACGTGTGTCCACATGTTTAGCTAACGAACTGTGGTGAAAAAACACAGAAAAACTCAGTATTTTTTGCGTTTTTTCCAAAAAATTTGCCAGCTCGTAAGTCTGGATCCTCGTAAGTTAGAGCGCTCGTAAGTCGGGGACTACCTGTATTTTACACTAAACACCACAAGACAGCAACGTGCAATGTCTGCAGAGCCATAGCGCCATATTAAACCGCGGTCAAGTTAGTTTTACGTTGGACATTCGAGCTCTGGGGCTTCAGCGGGACGCCACTCTCGCTGAACCGAAACAGGGAGACCGACCGCGGCCAGCTGCGTCCAGTCCGACCCGCTGTCTGACCGTCTCGTAGGAGGGACAGGCTGAGAGCGGCTGACCGAAATCAGAGCGCCCGCCCCGGATTGAACAAGAAAAACACACCGCTGAAGCCACGGAGCTCAAATGTTCACCGAGAAGTTGCTAAACTTCATCATAATTAATGACCAACAGCTATCAGCTGTAGATAATGAAGGATTTCACAGCTTGATACTTGCAGCCAACAGTAAATAATCATAAAAAAGCACATTAATTAAAAATCATAAGAAAACTGTATTTAAAAAACAAAACTAAACATAAACAGCTACATTATAAAACAATGTAAAATACTAAGCAGGAACATGTCTGTGTTGATTTATGCCAAGAACTTAGCAGATGTAAAGCTATTTAATATTTTATTTAATTCATTTATTCATTCATTTAAAAGAGACGAAATAAAACAAATTCATCAAAAAGAAAACATTGAATGAAAAGAGTGCAGAAAGAAGAAAAAAATTTCTTATATCACCCCCTTATAATAAACATTGAACCAGTCCGGCCCTTGGCTTGTAGCAAATTTGTTTTTTTGGCCCTCTGTGTATTTGACTTTGACACCCCTGCACTACTGAGAGAAAATAATGGGAACAGATTTTAAATAATGAAAACTGAACATCAGTAAATAGCTGCTGCTGTCACGCTCCTGAGCTTTTGTGATTTTTATCCACTCATCCCCGCGGCGTGTTTCTGCACAGATTTTAATGGCTTCACCATAAACATGAAGGAATGTCGTGCATCTTAGAGCACAAAAGACGAAAGCGTCCACTCAGATGGGTAGGACACGCAAACCTTAATAAAACATTGTGGTAAATAAATAAAGTCCTCCGGGTTTTTCTGTCTGCTGTCAAGAAGAAGAATCTGTGGAGCCCGTTTTCATTCACAGCCTGGAGTTGTTTCAGGAACAGCAGATATTGCAGAAAAACTGAGGAGCCGCTTGATTAAAAAAAAGTTCAAATTTAGTTTGGAAGGGGTTCAAATAATCTGTTTTTAGCTTTTCTTTCATTAAAAAAAAGTTTAATTTTTAGATTTCTTGTTATGTCATTTTAGTTTCCAGTTAGTGGTTTGTTTTCAGTAACTGAGGTTTTGATTTTCTGCACAAGCAGCACTTTTATTTCCCCAAATCAAATAATTGTTCTCTGTATCCAGTCGCTTCCTGAAAGCCAAACTTTTTTTTTACAGGCTACACATTTTTGACTTCATTGGCTAGATTTTGTATTCTGTTAAGAAATGTTAGGCTTTCAAACCCTTCGTGTGCATGCATAAGCTTTCTCCAGGTATTCCAGTTTTTACGACCCGAGACGAGAGAAACCCCGCTGGGTTAGATTTGTGTATAAATGTTTGTATTTGTCTGTGTTGCCATGTGATGGACCGCCTCTCCTGCTGACTGCTGCAGACCGACCTGCATTAAAAACACAGAATAAAGTTTGTATTCTACAAAACCAGCCGTGAGCTGCCTCGGTTCTTGGGGTGGAGGTTTGGTTAAGGACATTTGCCAAAAATTATTAAAACATATATTTGCTTTTGCTTCCATTTGTACTTTCTCCTTAGCCTGGCCCTCGCCTTCCTGCACAGCTCCGCTCAATTCTCATTTCCCTTCACTTCACAGTCTGGGACTTCCCCCATCCACAAGGATTTCTCCGGTAGATTTTTGTTCGGACCAATCAGAGAACAGAAGGCGGAGTTTTGAACGACGTCGACTGACGTCGTCATTCAAAATGGCTGCCGCCACGAAGGAATTTTCAATAAAACAAGGTAAAAAACTATTATTTCTCTGCTGAGAAAAATATATTTCTTAGCTGACGTTATATCAGAAGTGTTCCTGAGCAATCAGAGAGCAGAAGGCGGAGTTTTGAACGATGTCGACTGACGTCGTCATTCAAAATGGCTGCCGCCACGAAGGAATTTTCATCAAAACAAGGTAAAAAACTATTATTTCTCTGCTGATAAAAATATATTTCTTAGCTGACGTTATATCAGAAGTGTTCCTGAGCAATCAGAGAGCAGAAGGCGGAGTTTTGAACGATGTCGACTGACGTCGTCATTCAAAATGGCTGCCGCCACGAAGGAATTTTCATCAAAACAAGGTAAAAAACTATTATTTCTCTGCTGATAAAAAATATATTTTTTAGCTGACGTTATATCAGAAGTGTTCCTGAGCTTAACAGTTCCTAAATCAATTCACGAAATGGTCAAATCTGCTGGATTTAAATAGTTTCGGTTTGACATTTTCCAAACAGCCTCGGGTGCGCTACGAAAATAAATGATAAAAAATCGAATTTTATCTCAAATGTTTTATCTAGGCCAACAGTCAGTAAATTAGAGCCATATAATTACACACTGGTGGCAGAAAAAATATCCACCGAGTGGTTTCTGAGCAATTTATCTGATAGCCTGGACCTCGCCAGGCTAAACTAACAAAACTCCGCCTTCTGTTCTCTGATTGGTCCATTCAAAAATCTCCAGGAGAAATCGTTTTCAATGGGAGGAATGCCAGACCCTAGTCTGAAGCGAAGTGAAGGACAGGGTGTGGTTTTAGCCAGGCTAACTTTCTCCTCTTGAAAAACAACAAAAAACATTAAAATAATAAAAAAGACAAGTTGTTGTGACCAGAATGTGATAAAAAATGTTATTCAGACCCTCAGCTGCAGATTGTCCTGATACTGTGTCTATAAAAACATTTTTTTTTCTGTAAACAAGTTCATTTATCTGCAGTTAACAGAACAACTCTGCAGCACTCCTGCAGTTTGAAGGTTTCCTTTATAAAATGCTCTCGCTTTTGTGTTCAAGTAAACACTTCAATCAATCAATCAATCAATCAATCAATTTATTCACTCGATTAAAAAAAAAATCATCATTTTACAAACTCATTATCTGACAACACATTTACACGAGTGAAGAGGGAGCAGGAAGAAGAAAATCTTGTATAGACCTGCCCCCTTTCTCAATAATTACAAAAATGTCATGGCCGTAAACATTAAATTAACAAAACAAGTTTCAAACAATATTTAAACAATAACATACATAACAATATACCACTGTTCCCATTAACAACTCAATATGTAAGAGTTAACCATTCTTTTTTTATACTGTTTCTTGAATTGGATTATTGTAGTGCAATTTTTAAACTCATCATCCAAACTGTTCCATAGTTTTACTCCATGCACCGAAATGCACATTTGTTTTAAAGTAGTACGCACAGTTTTACTTTTGAAATCATACTTCCTTCTGTTAGTTCTATCACAAGAGTTTAAGACAAAAAACTTTTGTAAATTAAATGGCAATAATCTCTTTCTAGCTTTAAACATAATCAATAACATTTTTAAATCAACCAGATCCTTTAGTTTCAAGATATTTGATTGAATAAACAATTTATTTGTGTGTTCTCTGATGTCCACTTTATGAATAATTCTCATAACTTTCTTTTGTATGACAGATAACGGTTTAGTGTTGGTTTTATATGTGTTGCCCCAAACCTCTATACAGTATGTCAGATATGGAAAAACAAATGAATAATATAATGTCTGTAGAGTTGACAGCTCTAAAACATGTTTTACTTTATTTAGAAGTCCAATACTTTTGCATAGTTTTAATTTTATGTATTTTATATGAGATTTCCAGTTGAGTTTATGATCTAAAACAACACCTAAAAATTTAACTTCATGTACTCGTTCAACTTGATTATTATCTACAGACATTACAATAGAATCATCTATTTTTCTGTTACCAAAAATCATGAATTTTGTTTTATTCCAGTTTATTGATAATTTGTTGTATTTAAACCATTCATTAAGTTTAGACATCTCACAAGTCATACATTCTATAATGGGTTTTAAGTCATTCCCAGAACAAAATAAATTTGTATCATCTGCGAACAGGATGATTTGTAACTTTTTAGACACTTCACAAATGTCATTGATGTACAAAAGAAAAAGCTTTGGTCCTAGCACTGAACCTTGGGGGACTCCACATTTTATATTTTGAAGATCTGATTTTACATTTCCTAGCTGTACAAATTGTTTTCGGTTAGTCAAATAACTACTCAACCAGTTATGAACTATCCCTCTTATCCCATAATCTTGCAACTTGGAAAGCAATAAAGTATGGTCGATTGTATCAAAGGCTTTTCTTAAATCAATAAACATCCCCACTGTATATTGTTTCCTTTCAATTGCTTCTGTAAGTTCTTCGTTTAGTTCTAATAATGCAAGGGATGTAGATTTATTTGCTCTAAAGCCATATTGACTCTCACTCAATAAGTTATTCTTTTCAATATAACCATCCAATTTCTGGACAAACCATTTTTCAAGCACTTTAGAAAACTGGGGGAGCACTGAGATCGGTCTATAATTGTCAAAACTATGTCTATCACCATTTTTAAATATTGGAATAACTTTTGCTAATTTCATTTTTTCTGGAAATATGCCACTCTGGACTGACAAATTACAAATGTAAGTAAATGGTTTAATAATAAAGTCAATAGTTTTTTTTATAATCATCATATCAATTCCATCACTATCAACAGATGTTTTAGTTTTGCTTTTCCTTACTATATTTAAAATTTCATGTTCACTTATATCTCCAAGAAACATTGACTGTGAAATTCTACTACCACCCTGCCTACCCTGAATATCATTTGTCTTAATGGAAGAAGCCAAACTTGGCCCTATATTTACAAAGAAGGAATTAAATTCATTCACCACTTTATTTTTTTCCGACAAGGTTGTTTCTCCCTTAAAAAACTGTTTTTCAAGACAATGAGTATTATTAGGTCTTACAATACTATTCAAAATGTTCCACGTTCTTTTCATATCATCACTGCTCTCTCGCAACTTTAAATTGTAGTAATCTTTCTTAGCTTGTCTTAATAATGTTGTCAATTTATTTTTATACACCTTGTATTTCATCTCTTTGAGTTTAGTTGGAAATCTGACAAAATCTCTATATAACTTGTTTTTCTTCTTACAAGATTTTAACAGTCCCTTGGTCATCCAGGGTTTTGCATTGACATTTTTATTTTTGTGACACGTTAATATTGGGCAATTTTTGTCATATAACTTCTATTGTGAAAGCAAAGTAATTTTGAGGACACTGCAGGTAATAATGTCCTGAGAGCACACGCTGTAGCTGCACTCACGTAGTAACATGTAGGAGGAGATGTATGAAGGCAGCAGACCAAGAAGTGATTTAAAGATGAAAATGTACCAGTGGAAGAGTCTGTGTGAAGTTAATGATGTCCAGTTAACCAGTGAATACAGGGTGCAGTGGTGGGTATTATAATCACAGCCAGTTATGAATCTTAGCACCATGATAGACAGCGTCCAACATCTGCAGGGTGCTTGTAGGAGCATTCATATAAATAATGTTACCATAGTCCCTCCACGTGCTTTGAGGTCAGAGGATCAGGTACTCTTAATAGTTCCAGAAACTCGCCTTAAGCGCAGGGGTGACAGGGCGTTCTCTGTGGCAGGCCCAAGACTCTGGAACGAGTTACCGCTGCTCATCAAACAGGCCCCCTCCCTCTCGGTTTTCAAATCCCGGTTAAAAACTCACTACTACTCCATTGCTTTCAATGCCAGCTGATTTGTATTGGATCGTTTGATTTATGATCTGCAATGTTTTTATGTTTTTCGTGTTGTACTTCATTGTCTGTGTTGCCTGTTGCGTGTTTGTTTGTCCAGCACTTTGGTGTGGACTTGTTCCTGTTTAAAGTGCTTTATAAATAAAATGGTATGGTATGGTATGGTATAGTCAATGGAGGGAAGGAAAGTCACAGTTACAAGGTGTTTCCTAGCATTCAGAGTTAGACATGATCTGTTTCTGAAAAAGAAACCAATTTAACGTTTAGTTTCTTTACTAGGTTTTCCATGTGAAGCTTAAAGGAGAGATGTGAGTCGACCAAGATACCCAAATATTTATAGGAATCGACAAACTCAATAGAGACACCATTTGAGGATAAAATCAGAGGAAGAACTGATGGGACTGACTTGCTGTTTGACAAAAGCATTCCTTTGGTTTTATCGGCATTTAGGACAAATTGAGATTAACCAAATCTGACTGGATGATGTCAAAGGCGGATTGCAAAAGCTGGAGAGCCTTAGCAACTGTTTAAGCTCGAATAAACAACTGTGTCATCAGCATAAAAATGTAAGGATGCATCAGGGATGCTCTGATCTACATTACCTATGTAGATTGTAAAGAGGGTGGGTCCTAAGACTGAGCCTTGTACACCAATACTGACTGTTAGAAAACTGGAAGAAATACCATTATGTTGAACACATTGCCTCCCATCTGAAAGATAATTAGAGAACCAACCAATGGTGTAATCTGAGAAACCAATTTCTGAGAGCTTATGACAAAAGATATTATGATCCAGTGTCAAAAGCTTTAGACAGGTCTAAGAAGAGTGCGGCACAATAATCCTTAGCATCCAATGCTTCAACGATGTCATTAAAAACCTTGCTAGTTGTTGCTCAGCTGCTTGGTCCTTTTGCATATGGCGCTGTGCACTTTATTTTTAAATAAAGCAAACAATTTAGTTTTATTTATGTAAAATAAGCCATAGTCATTTCAGTTTGTACATTTGCATTTCTGTCTTTTTATTTCAGTCTCAGGGATTTTAATAA